>PVJX010004469.1:9679-94730 GCA_004027295.1 Dolichotis patagonum | reverse complement strand
CAATACCCAGTGCTGATTCCATAATGTCATGATGTGAAGTCCAGCAAAACTATCACTTTTCGTTCAAAGTGATCTTAGCTTGCTTTGCCTTGTTTAAGTTCAACACACATGAAGGTATGGACAGCTGTTTTGAGAAGAATGAGAGACACTATGACAGCCATTCTTGGCTTCCCTAATGTCTGGTCTTGAAGACTTGAAACGCCCTCCTCGTCCTGCTCAGATCAATTCCATACTAGGTTGTTTCATGTGAATTCCCTGTATGTGACAATATGGACAACTATTTGGAAGAAAACAAGAGTCAATATGATAGAGAGTGAATATCTCTGATTGTCCAGTTTTGAAATTTATGTCTCTTACATTGCTTTCTTGTGATCTGCTTTGTTCTGTTTTGTTGTGTTTAATTTTATCCTTTTGATATAATTGCATGTATATTTGAGTGGGTAAGATGGATGACCATATTGCTGTTTTTGTCAGATCATGGAGCAGAACTGTTAACAGTCTCACTATTTGAATGTCTACTTTACATGTTTTAACTTTGTAAATTGAACAACTATTTCCAAGAAGTCAGTATGTACTTTGTCAAACAATAATTTTTTTAGGTTTTGTTGTTGTTATTGTTTTCCTTTTTTCCTTGGAATACTGTATTGTTGCTACCCTTTATTATGTTTTGTTTTGTTTTGTTTTTCTCTTTAAATAAAATTATTAAAAAAATAAAAAAAGAAAGAAACACATTACCCATCTCTTGAAAGGAGATAGATGCAGAAGGATAAATTGGGATGAATAGATTTAGTAGAAATGCCAAGTAGACATTATGCCAGCTTATTTTTGCCAATAATTATTTGGTTAAAAAGGAAACATAGGCCCATTAGTGAGTGTTACAAAGTTGACTAACCTTTAAAAAATGATCTCTAATCCAACTTAAAAAAATTGAAATAGCACACTATGAAATTAATTACTAAATACAGGTGCCTTATTCCGTCTGGATATTTGAAAACTAACACAAGTCTACTTGACACATTTTTGTATTTAGTTATAAAGTTATAAACTGTGATAGGAGTGTTAACATCAACAATCATGTGATAAGCTAGAATGACCACTTCTAGAAGGTCTTGAATGGGCAATAAATTTATATTAATAATTTATTGACTTCTTATTGTAAGAAAAAATTTTAACATTTATATCTGTCCTATAATGTAGAAAATAGTGAATACATTTGTTATTCACATCTGATACTTTATGGTTATGAATTTTTCATATCCTGGAATGTTATCTCACCCCAGTTGGCATTGCATACATGCTGGGTCAAATCAAGGTCAGACAACATAAATAAATAAGCAACATTAAACAGGTAGATCTTGGAGTTCCTTTTCCATGGAGAATAGAAAAATCTTGTAGTCATGTAGTCGCTGCTAAGAAGAATGACTAGTTAGTTTTAGTAAATAATTCAAATTTATACATACTTTGAAGCAGTTGTTGGATATTGAGTTTTTGGATACAGAATACCCGGATTTTCGATAATCTATATGAGATTCATCTAGCAAAAGAAGTTAGAGCGTCCTTAGCTCTTCATTATGTTGTACTTAAGACATTGTACCTGGAATTTTTAAGGCCTTTTTTTATTTTTTTATGAAATACACTAAATTATGTTTCATAAAAGGCTACCATTGACTTTGACTTTGCAAAATAATCTTCTAGCATAACACCTCATCATTGATAATTTAAGTATCTTTTTTCTAAATGATAGACAGGTTTAGAAGATTGACTAAGATTTTATGTTCTGAATTAGGGTGACGAGTACCCTGTAGGATGAAGGTCCTTTTTTCACTCTTATTTTCACTATGACACCAGAGAAAATACTTGCTGGAAAAATGCAGTCACTTAATGTCCTGTGTACTCCCAAGAATTTACTGTAATTCAATCAGCAACTTTCTTTTTCAATAAAAAGTCATAAAGTGAGGGTAAAGATAATGTAAAAATGACTTTGAATCTGTTTTTATCTACATAAGCTACATCAGTTAAAATTCTTATTTTCCAGTTTTTATTAATAGCAAACAACTTGGTGCAGATTTGCAGGATTTTTTTATAATTGCTAATGAAATGTTGCTGTGTTCTAAACTACTTGGACTTTTATGGGCCTAAAATAACCCATTGTGATATTTGAATCAAGATATTCAGTGTCTTAATTCAATGTTAGTGCTGAAATCTCATTGGCTCCTGGGTCAATCTTTCCTGTACTATTAAAGATGATCCAATGTTTCTTATCACAACAATTAAATCAGAATTATACATGCTTTCTCACATTTTAATAACTTCCAGATGGCGGGTAAACTAAAATAAAACTCAAACTCCAACAAACGTGTGGGAAAATATTAGCATAATACAAAAGATGAGACACACTAAGGAAGTTATTTTCCAACTAGTTTTTCCTTTCTTTAAAAAAAATGCCCCTGGCAAGAGTAATGATGCCTCCGTAATGTTAGTAGAGCGCTATATTTGTAAAGCAGCATGCAAGCCTCATAAAAAGGTAATGAGTTCCTTAAGTGATAGTAAAATAAGCTTTCATGTAGAGATATGCCGAGGTGCTACTGTTCACAGGCAGCGGCAGAGGGGCATTACCTATCTTGTACTGCAATTTTTACTAACAGAAAGAAAAAAAAAGAGGAATTACAGTAATGGTCACATTTTCCTTCCTATGACATAAAAAAGGACTCTAGTGGAGTTCATCTAAGTAGAGAAAATGAGAAAATCTTATATAAAATTTATACTTCTTTGGCCATTCTTCCATATATATGCATGTTATTTGTCTAGTGTAGGAGTACATTCCTCTAGTTGGTCATAGAATTGCCCTGGGTAACTATTTTTAGTGGATTTTCTCTCTTCTACATTTATCAATTATTGTAATTTTATAAAATATGCATGTTTTGTCATTTGTATTATATAACACTTGTTTTTTTCCTTCCATAATTCCACCTAAAATAATAGTGACTAAAAGGACCAATTCAATATTAGTATAATTTTATTTAAAAACCAATAAATTAAAAATATTCTGCATCTAATTCTTTCCTTAAAAGAAAAATATTTGTTTAATATATAATTCGATCCCTGAAGAATGGAAATTCCATAACAAATTATATTGGCTAATTGCCTTTAAAAGTCAGGAATTTCCTATGTCTTTATACTTAATTGGATTTCTAGCTGATTAGTAGCAAAAGGAAACAGATGCTCACCTGAATTCAGACATTTCCAGTAAGCATTAGGTATGGGAATTGTCTTAGTATTTTGTGATATCAATATCGTCAAGGAACATGTTAGTGTGGCTGTTGAGATTATATATAAAAAAGACTTTTGAGTAAAATTCTAAAAGATTCAAATGGAAATGATGGATTCTGAGGCAGAGACATACAAAGAAATGTATTTGAGTGATGGATTGCAAATAAACAACAACAATAGTGAGAATGGAAACCTCTAAAAATATATTATTGAAGCAAAATCACAACTCCCCAAAAAACTTTCCGTGTTTTTTCTCAGAAAATTTAGGTCTTTGTTACTGACTCAGTGTCATGTTTTTCTCTGAACAAATATGTAAACTTTTTGCATGAGGTAAATCAAGACAAATTTCTAAAATAATAAATTCTGCTTTTCTTGAACAGAGTCTATGTGTATTACTAGATATTATGTTAGAAAATTGATATTGGTCTTAGCTACTGAAGTATAAAATTATGCATGAATTGCAACCTAGAGGCAACCTTTTAATCCTAGAAAATGGATATGGGTTAGACTATTTTTTTCAGCCTAAGAGTGATTAGTTCCTCACAACAGTCTCAGGTTAGACCATATATAACATTCAAAATATGGGTTTCTTATATTTCCCAGATTTTCTATTATTAAGAAAATTAAAATTTTCCAATGAATTTGCAGTTAAATATCTATTGTCCTCAGAGAAATCCAAAAGGAACAAGACAACTGGTCTAAGATTTCTCAAATAGAATAGATTTTGAAAGAAAAAGTCAACTTATTGCATGTAATTAGAATTGGGAAAGCCTATTCTGTTCAAAACTAAAAATTTAAACAACCAGGCAGTAATTGATAACAAAATAAAAGTAATATTCTAAATAAAATTCAAAGAAAAATAATTGAAATAGAGGAAAAAAATCTTAAAACAATTTTCAAAATAACTTCAGTTAAGCCAAATTTTAAAAATATTAAAATATTTCATAATAACACTGCATGGATTAATTCACTTTAGATAAAATGGCTAAATTAATACAGTATATAACAATCATCCTGACAATAATGAGAGCAGATAAATTTGACAGTTTCTGTCACTTATTCTTCCACCATTCATTTACTATTCACTTAAAAAGTTATTTTAGTTCCAAATAGCTATATAGAAAAAATAAAATACAATATATATGTTGATAAATATACTTTAAAATATTATTTAATGATGTTATTCTGTCTGTATTACCCCACTCATCCCCACAGCAGCGAACTCCTGTATCATCACACCCCAATACCTGAATGTGACTTGCAAAATTTCAGTTCAGCTCCCATGATGTTTATCCCCCAGCATTAGTCTCATTACTACATGAGATTACATGACAAAAGAAATTTTGAAAATGTCTTCAAGGATGAGGTAAGTGCAGTGAAAATAAGGAAATTATCAGGACACGTAACCCAGTAACTTAAGCTGGGTAAAAGCAAGTTTTCTCCAGATGGTAGTAGAAGAAATGAGAACCATCCGAGAAATCCCGCACACTGTTGCTGGCTCACAAAAGCAGAGGATTATGTGAGAAGAAGTCAACAGAGGCCCCTGGAAACTTAGAGCAACCCTCAGTGGCCAGCAAGCAGAGAAAACCTCAGCCTTCAGCTGCATGAAGCTGAATCTGCAATCATAAAGGGGAGCTGAAATCAGACTCTTCCCTACAGTCTCCAAGTTAGAGCTCTGGTGACCGACACCTTGACTGTGACTTTGTAGTACCCCAAACTGAGTGGTGGGTACCCACCTTCAACTGCTGAAACTCACAGCTAAGAACCGTGAGTGCTGTTTTAAGATATTAAATTTGTGATAATTTGCTGGCCACAGTTTAAAATTTAAAAATAAATAAACTAAAATTAAGTAGTTACGGCAGAAGCCAGAAATGTATTCTGAATGTGGAAACCCTACACTCCAAGCAGATGCAGGCCATAGTGAATAGTATTAGTCAAAATTTGGCTTCAAAGCCCCCAAACTTTCCAGCATGAGGAGACCAGATGAACTTCTCATGAGGTAGGAAAAGCGTCTTAAATTACAATGGCAGTGCAACATCTAGGACCTTCAACAGTAATGGGTTTCTAATGAAGAAACTGGCCATCTTTCCTTTCTCCAAGATTTGTCTGAAAATAGAGGATTAATGTATAGATAGAGAGGTTCGGTGTCTGAGAAGTAGATTGGTAACATTCTTCTTGAGAAGACACCAGGACGAATGGAATGAGTAATCTTGATAAATCATGGTAAATAAATCATGTGTATTAACCTACTTGGCTTGATTTGTTACACATTGATGTGAATGACTTTCATCCATTATTGCACTTTAAAAACTTATAAAAACATGACAAATAAAGTTGTGACTTCTGCTCTTTAAATGCAAAACCAAAGTACAGAGAGGTTAAATAATGCTTTCAAGTCTCTACAACAAATCAGTAGAGGAAGCAGGATTTTGGTCCCAGTGGTCTGGCACCTTGGTCTACTCTGAAATACTACTAAAGACTCCAGGAAAGCAAGGAGGACAGTAAGTGAGATAGAATCAAGTAGTGAAACCTGGCCTTGATGCTTTCAGACTAAAGGTATATAGAGAGCCTCTCAATCTCGCGATAATAAAGGTGTATAGAGAGCCTCGCAATCTCGCGATAATAAAGGTGTATAGAGAGCCTCTCAATCTCGCGATAATAAAGGTGTATAGAGAGCCTCTCAATCTCGCGATAATAAAGGTGTATAGAGATCCTCTCAATCTATGGCCCTCGCGATAATACATGCAGCACATCTGTAACTGGCATCAGAGGACACCAGATGATACTGCAGAGCCTGAAGGACCATGATTGGGTGGCCATCATTCTCAGCAATATGATAAAACCACTTGGAAAGAGAAAAAGACTCAGCACAAAGCTACACATAAAGATATCCTGAAATCAAGGAACAAGACAAGAGAATCCTCAGAAGTTTTGTCAACGCTTCGGAGCAAAATTTGCCTCCAATTCTATGCCACAAATACAAAAGGACAGTCTTGAATACAAGTCTTGCATCTTATTATGTTTATATTGGAACACAAGGAATATTTTATAAATAATAGTCTCATCTATTATTTTCATTAGACATTTAACAGAAATTTTATAACTTACTTTGCATATATCCATTCTAAATTAACTTCTTAAAAATAAACTTACAGAATTGATAAAATGCAAATTTTTGCATTATCTGTTTAGTTTAATTACACATAATTCAATTGTAATATAATTCTGAATAAATGAGTGACTATCATCAGATTGGTCTAGAATATGGAAAACAATATAGAAATAGTAAAAAATTAATTATCTAAATTTTATGAGAATTGCCTTCCTTTTTAAGTAAAATTTTAATCTACTTATACAAGCAGTGATTAACAACAAATACAATGATTATTTAAAATATTACAGCAAAAGACACATAGTCAAGAATGATGAGGTACGTAAAGGAGAATATTTTGAGTATGTTGAAGAGAATTAATGACAATGTGCCTGTTATTACAATACATATTTTACTTAAATATTCCCATATTTTTGATGATCACTGATGCTTTATTTATGTTTCATACCTATGTGTCCACCGAAGTTAAATATAATGTGTGTACTTGCTTTTGTTCTTTTACTTTAAATCTTGCTCTGATATATCTGTCACCATAAAACAGCAGAAAAAACACGTGTATTGAAAAAAATAAGCAAATAGAGATTTCAAATTGAAAGTGTGAATTTTGCTTACACTTAGGTTTTAAGAGGTCAGTTTAGAAGAATGTTGTACAATAACTTCATATTACAATACATGACGTCAAAATGTTTCTTACATTTACTTTTTAAGTGAAACCTAGAAATTTCCCTTATTTCTAAACTTAGCTGTGTCTCCTTGGATTCATAACTTGCTACCATATGCTGTGTTTCTGATCACAATGCTCATAATCTGTGAAGTAGTTACAGATGTCTACTTTTAAATAAACACAAGAATCAATTTCCTAAAGAAGGGATATAGGTCATGTTTCTAATTCATTGCTGGAAAATTTGTTCCATTTTACAGATTTATTTTTACACCTGTAAGCTTCTAATAAGATTGTCATGCTTGAATATTCTGTACAGCTCCTTTTTTATAATAGTTTCAAGTAATATTTGTCAAAGATCCATCCTGAGGCTGTTATGAAATTTTATGCAGTAGTTACACTGATTTGAAAAACAAATCTTTCAATATAAGTAAGCTCATAATTTTCCCTCTTTTGGACTGTGATTAGACATGGGTGATCTCAATACATTTTGCTTTTTGCTTTAAATTGTGTGAGCCATCAGTAAGCGGGAAAGAAGGTTTTATGTTTGACATTTATTCAGACACTCGTAGAAATTTGATCCTAAACGTTACAGGTTTTTATTGAATGGTGTTATTGAATAATTCACCCAGCTTTTCAGTAAGACATTATGGCTCAGAGAAAACTAACCAAATGAGGCCCAGCTCTATGAAGTGGAAGACAGGGAGCTGAACTGAAATATTGTGATCCCTGGGATTAAGGCGACTGTCACCTCCCACTGTGGAAGAAGCCAGGCTGAGGATTTTTAGACAGCGCTAAGGCAGGCATAGTTTTCTTTTGTATTTAAATGCTTTATAGGTAACACCTCTCTGCCAGCACTTACCCATTTTCTTAAAGTTTTATTAAGTACAGAATGGTGTGTTATACTGTACAACTGTGCCCATAGCTAAGTAGATATGTAGCAATAAATTTTATGAATTTTCCCACAGCATAATTCTGATAGACTGATTTATATATCTGTTTATACATAGAGGTTTAATGAAAATCAATGATATTTCTATGTGCTGTCATATCCATTTGTAAATACTTAAATGCTTTGGTTGCTTCTCATTTTGTTGGAATTATATAGGTAGATATTTTTTAACAATTGATATTCATTCACTTTCTGTCTCCCTCTTTTCTTCTCTGTTTTCTCTATTTCTGCAACAATGATTTATCCTAAAAGACATATGAGATAATATCACTTCATGGTAAATCATGAAATATTTTATGTTAAATAAAAATAATGTGGCTTCTCTCCAGTATTACTGACATTCTTTGAAAAGTTATTAGAAAGGTCAGAAATAACAAATTCATGACATAATAAATGTAAAGTTCTCCAAAGTCAAGTTCATCCGATTCTTCACAACTTAAACAAAGTACCACTGGTTTAGAAAATTACTTTATTTACTGGATATGTGTTCCTTAAACATTTCTGTTCATGAACTTATTCACTCAAAAGTGCTATATCCCAGCTGTACCACCTCATCGAGTGTTCGCCTAGTGTGCACAAGGGCTTGGGTTTAATCCCAGGCTCCGCATAACAAACAAAGCAGAACATACTGGCTATGGACCCCAGGGAAGTAACACTGGGACAGGAGGAGGAGGCAGAATTGGCAAAGACTGATCAAAAGGGATTGAGTCACAGGGAACAGCAAGAAATTCTGGTATGATATTGTACAGTAGCAAGACTATGGATAACAATAACATTCTACATTTCCAAACCAAAGTAGAAGAAAAGATTTTTTTAAAATTTTCGCCATTCAGAAATGATAAATGTTGGAGGAGATGGAAATGTTTAACCAGATTGAACCATATCTGATGTACACATGTATCAAAATATCACAAGGTACCCCATTCATATGAACAATTTTTGTTTCACTTGTTAGTTAAAATAAATTTAAACAAAGAAAGTAATGATATCTGTTACTTGTATGTAAGAACATTTGGAATGGTGATCACTGTTAGCAAGACCTTGGCTTGTAATCATACAGATAGTGACTTTGCAAGTTTATGTTACCTTGTTACTGGTCACTTGCTTTTCCATTTTACATAGCTAGAGAAAGTAGAGACAAAGATACTGATTTTCATTTAGATTTTTTTAAATGGGACTCAAACTCAGGACCTTGTACTTGCCAGGTAGGCACAATGTGGGTAAGCTGAATCCCTCGCCCAAGTATTTTCAAATCAGTGATAATTATGAATTTATCTTCTTAACTAGGTCCATGTTTATTGTAGGACTGCTTCGCTATCACGGATTTGCTTTGGTCTGATGATAAGCTGCTGGGAGGTATTTAGAAGACAAAGAGAATTTCCTTAATTGTGCCATTTATAAAGAAATGTAACAAGTTTACTGATCAAGTGAAATGCATTATGCTCAATAATAATTCATCAGTACTTTCCTCTCCCTATGAGATTTAATTTTCAGAATCTTTCTCATCATAAAGACTTTCATTTCATCAAAACGATGGCAATGAATATGATGATGATTAATAAAAAGATAATGTTGACATTTAAAGTGTAACAGTATATAAAGATAACCAATACTAGTATGTTAATGATTAATTGGTCCTATCTGTCAATATGACAAAATGATATATAATCTTATGGATGGAAAATGGCTTAAGGAATATATTAGTGTGTTTTCTCCATGTTTAAAAGATTAAAAATAATCGAGAAAATATTTTCAACACCATTCTTTATAAAATTTATCAAGCTACTTACACTTAAAATTTTCTTAAATTCAACAGAGTTCTAATGTTGGGTATTTATTTATTTGTTTGTTTGTTTGTTTATACTTTTAGACATGGTCTCTCTATGCAGTTTGGGCTGGCCTAGAACTCATTTTGTAGCCCAGGTTGGGCTCAAACTCACAAAGAGCCTCCTGTCTCAGTCTCACGAGTGCTGGAGTTACAACCATGTGCCCCCATGCCCAGCTGGATATCAATTTAAATGATAGCTCGTCTTCAAATTAGTATTAAGAAAAAGAAATTTCCTTATTATAGCTTCTTTTCGACATTGAGCAAAGAAGCCCTAGTTTGTAAGTATAAATTCGATCTGAATTTACATGTTTTAGAGATAAAGTTCTGTACTTCTCAGTCTATGCCTATTACATGTCATTCATAGCAATTCTTATTTTTGTGTTCTATCTAGTTTAACTTAATTTTTTCAGAGGTTTCTCTAATCCTATAAGTAACTCATTTTTGGCTTTGTAATGTAGTTCTTCATGTTTCCTTAAATTCTGCCCTTTACTTTCTGTTAATTCTATTGTATTTAGTTTGGAGTTGTTTTGTTTTTTAAAAAAAATTAGTAACTATTTCTAACTTAATTGTTTAATCACTTAAGTCTGTAAATTTCTCTTAAAACATTCTTTAAGTTTCATCCTGACAATACAGTGTTTATTTTTCTTTTAAATCACATTTATTCCTTGTATTTATCTGAGAAGACTTAAATAATCCATTTTTATTCCTTTAATGGTTACCACTAAAATTTTTAAATATGGATAGTGTAAAAAATTAAAAGAAATCAATGTATTCATATTTTCCTCCATTACAATATATGGAACTTTAAATGTTTTTGCTTATGATGACTTCCCTACCTTTTATTAGAGTTAGGTATTTATTTATGCTTAATCAGTTTATTCTCTGCAACAGATGGCAAGTGTCTTCCCAAAATTCATACGTTGGAACGGCCATGCTTCGGGTGATGGTCCTAGAAAGTGGGACACCGGAACAGTGAGCGGTCTTGAGTTTTGAGCCTTCATGACTGAGGTTAGTGCGTCCACACAAAAAGGAAGCTTGCAGCGCTGTCTGTTCTGTCCACCACGTGCACCAAAAAGTCACTGCATGTCAGACACCAAATCTCTCGGGGTCTGGTCTGGGACTTCCCAGGCTCTAGAACCATTAGAGTTAAATCTCTGCTATTTATAAGCTGCCCAGTTTGTGGTATTTTACTATAGCAAGTTGAAAAGGCTATACAATTCTGTAAAACAATTTTTACCTTTACTTTAATATAAATCTGATAGTTACATAACATTTTCCAGGGATTTATTAACTTTTGCTTATATTCTTCCTTGATTTCAAAACACTTTATGGGAACATTTCTCCTCCCTGAAGTGTAACATTAGAAATTGCTTTATTTATAGCTGGGTTGTCAGAGACTTTGGTTTTTAAAAAACCAAAGTTGTCTATTACTATAATAGACAATTTGTCTGAGTATAAAAATATATACTACCAGCCTCTTTTTTGTAACTGTAAATTTATTTTTCTACTTATCTACTTTTGACAGTAAGTATTGGTCCTAACCATCTTTCATATTTAGCAATATTTTCTGTTAATGTTGAAATTTAGCCTTTTATGTTATGAACTATTATTATTGTATGAATATTTGTTTCTTTTTATTTGTTCTGCTTAGAAATTTCATAACTTCTTGAGTAAAAACCGTGTCTTTAAATGTATTGGAAATTTACTGATCATTTTTTTTCTCATGGACAAATGCCCTATATATTTTAACTTTATTTTACCACCTTCCATTCAATCTACTTTTAATTATGTTCTTGGTAATATCTTAAATTCTTTCCTCTAGCTCTCTCTTTCTCTTTCTCTTTCTCTATAAATATTTAAGTTGTGTACTAATTTTATTACTTTATTTTAATCATGACTTGTAAAGCTTTTTTATATGTTTAAAGTTTTTCAAACATACTAGTATATTCTAATTATATTTTCATCTTAAGGATTATATAAGTTTCTTGAATACTTCAATCATTTTGTTTTACAATGTATAATATTTCCAATGATTTTATTGAAACCTCACTACATCTCACAGGGAGCCCTTTGGAGTCAAGCTTGGACTTTATGTTTAATGGAGCTTTATCTATCAGACCATCAAGAATCACACATTGAGACTGAGTCTTCAGGAGGTTTCAGGATTACCAATGAGCTTATACATTCACAGATCAACATCCGACAAACACAATCGACATAAATAGTAGTTTCAAACCTGCAATTATGAATAACTATATGAAAACATTTCTCTCCTATTTTCAGAAATTCAAGCTGAAACAGAACACTTTTCCCTCAATTTATTGGTGGTGTAACTTTTTTTAGGTCCACACATTTATTAGTGTATATTCCTTTAAGCACCACATTACATCTCACTGCAATTCTAAAATATTGATTATGAAGTTGTTTAGCTATTGAAAGAAGGCCCCATATTTCTTCCAATTGAAAAGTGGCTGTAGGACATCTTATCACAGATTCTAAGTATTTTAAGCCACTTAAACTTATTTGTTGCAGGACACAGAATTTCCTTTACTTGTTCTTCAACTTCTATTTATTAGGTTATTCTGCATGTTCTAATTTCCAAGTACTTACAGGGAAATTTTGGCATCAGGTAAAAAATTTGTTGTATATGTATAATGCCTCAAAGTATACCGCATTCAATTTCCTAGCATCTATATTTGAAAACAATATCTGAGCATAATTTTCATCATTATAGCACCATATTTTTAAGATTATGATTTATGGTCAATATTTTATATATCCTGATGGCTAATAATTATTCTACATATTTAAAAATAATTATTTATTTTTAAATAAACTATTGAGTACATGCTATCATTGCATATATTTTAACTAATTAGAAAATTATGGCATAGATCCTAAAAATAAACCTTATGTGGAATGACACAATGTATGGTCTAATTTGAGGCTACTACATTCTTACCAGATTTTCACTGTGTTGGTTAATATTACTTAATTATGCTTTCCTTGGAAAAGTATTTACCTCATCTAAATTTTGTTTAGGACTGAGATAAAGTTTTTATTAGCCTTTACCACTTTTACATTTTCTGCATTTTTGCATTATGTCTACAATTTGACATTGAATTCTTCCCCTTTGTATTAATTATATACAGTGAAAGGATGTTTTGACTGATTTTGTTTACTTTTATGTGTTAGCTTTTATATTTCAAAGATTATACTTTCTTGCAATAGAGTTTAGCAATTAGTTTTTCTCAATTATGATTTTAATTCTTTTTTGCAAGTTTTTAACAAATTTTAGCTTTATTACTATTCATTCTATATTTAATTATGAAAATGTATGACAAAAACTGGCTCTCAGAAAATATTTGGATATACTGTACACAGTCAATTTGGAAATAATGGTAAATTTTCTCACTAGTTCTTTGGTTGTTTAATATTCTCTTACAGCTGTGGTCAAAACTGTCATCTCATCAATTTAGTAAAGGATGGTTAACAATTATGAATCATTGAAATAACTGTTAAAGCTCAAAAAATTAATTTTATTTATAACGTAAGAGAAAATAAGATTTAGATTTCCTAAAGGAGTCTCATTTAAAATATGGTTCCTTACTACATTAGTGTATGTTATTTAATGTATATGTTATTATATTTTATGGTAATCTGTTATACCTATTTGTCTAGAGCTCATTTCAAGACATGTACTTTTGTTGGTTACTTTTTTCTCATTGCTAGAACAAAATAGCTAACACCTAAAATTAAAGAAAGGTTTATTACCTCTTAGTTTGTGGAGGTTTCAGTCCATAATCAGTTGTCTCTAAGGCAGGGAAGCATGGCACAGGAGCCATAGCTCATGGCAGCTGGAAAACAGCAAAAGCAGCAAGAGCCAAAAAGGGAGGAAGGAGGAGAGAAGACTCTTTCTGTCCTTTATACTATATGTAGGGACTACCCATGTTAGGGTGGATGTAGCACTTGTCCCATAACCCCAGCACTGGACCATGAATCAGTCACAAACTCTAGAAGTCTGGCCCCATGACTGCATGAGGCTTTGGGGGGACATCCAGACTGAAACCATAACAATACTCAAGTATCATGAAAAGTAAATTTTGCAAGTCCCAGATGTAGTATTTTAGTCTTGTTTTGATATTTCCAAAAATAGAAAGTACAATTCAATTTTTATGCACACATATATGCATATATATACACATGTATATACATATATGTGTATATATAATACCATTTAGTTTTAATTGATTTTATATTAGTTTTTAAACCAGAAATATTAAGATCTTGATGTTAATAAGATGACTGTTTAGTTTATGTTCTAAAGGAAGCTTCAAAAATTAATTCAGAGCAAAATTAAATGATTCACAAAAATAATTATTAGTTTATAAATAAACTTTGGATTGTAGATTAAACTGCTGGTACCACAGACAGCTATTTGGAGATTTTCTTTGTACCCTAGGATCAAAATCTAAAGGATGCATTAAGAAGTACTGTAAATCAGCATAGTGGTTTCTGTTATAGGACCAGACTACACTTAGCAGGACATTTCACTTCAGTTTTACAAATGAAGCTAATCCATTTATGAGTTCAAAATTTTAAGGCTGATGAATTTTGAATCCAGATTGAATCAAGGTGCTGTTGTTCTGGGTCTTTTTTGAACTGTGAGACAAATTACCCACATACATGTGCTGCTGTACCCTATTTATTGAATGACCTCAAAAGCTTCACCTTTTAAGTGGGCTGGGGATCAAGCCAAAGCTGTGAAGAGACCCAGGATTCTGAGCACACTGTTCGACCACTTGGTCGGTCCATGTAACCCGTCCAGCAGATCCCATAGTGCTTGAAGTGCCAATGGCAGAAGAGATCTAGGTGTGAGGCAAATGTATATAGGGAAACTCTAGTGCCCCTTAGGGTTTGAAGTAAAGTCATCCTCTGTGGATAATGACTCTCTTTTTGATAAACAATTTAAGGGTGGTACCTGGGCCTAATAGAACCCACACGCTTAACCACAGATTACCAAGGTGCTATGAGATCTGAGGGCGCCATCATGAACTGTATGCTGTTTAACCTCAGAAAATCACAGATTGTGGGCAAAGCCAACAGCACTCCATCACATGGAAAAGACATGTACAAGATCAGGCCCTCCCAGGCTCTGAAAGCATAAGTTACATGAAGCAATGCCCTTGGTCTCCATTCCTAATACTTCTTCTTTTTCCCAGGCCATATCTATCACCTCACAAGGCACTGGCTATGGTCAGTTGGTAGAGAAAGAGAAAAATCTGGCCTACTTTATCACAGTTTTTCTCCATATAAAGTTATGACCAAAAATTAGGCAGCTACACTGTGTTAGCATAACCCCCTTTGGGACATGGATGAAAGACAGAGATGATCTGCTTTCCTTAAAAGAAAGAAGATTCTTGGTACTTCCGATTCTGGACACCACAGAGCAACTGGTACTGATGTTGCCCACTGGCTATAAAGAACTATAAACTAAACATCTATATATCAAAACTCACAGCGTAGTACACCTACTAAATACATTTTATATATCATTATGCATCAATGAATTTGATTACAAGAAGAAAAGCAACAAAGAAATCAGATCACCTCTTGTATTCATGTTAATAATTTATTAAAAATATTTAAGGTAAAATTGTTGAGTAAATAAGAGCCATATGCATAAAAAGAAAAAATCATATATAGAAAATCATTTCCGAACACTTTAGATAAAGCCCTTCAAAATACAATGACTAATAAAAAAGATAGTTAGATGTGAAGAAATGTAATGTTCCAAAGGAGACGCTGGTTGGTTCTCCCCCTAGGGAGGCCGCCACTTGCCCAAGCCATGGCTAAAAAGTCCTTAATATATTGCTGCTTCCAAACACTTGAGAGTTGTTTCCTCTCTGTTGATAGCTCTGGGACCACAAGAGATAGCTTTCTAGAGAGGACCATCACGAATCGCAGTGTTTACAGCCCTTCGCTAGACTTAATCGAATATCTATAGTAAAATAATCACAAATTTTCACTTGCAGGGTAATATTTAGAAAAGAATTAACCAATGTTTTGTGCCTGCTAGGCTCTTAATGGCTCTAGAAAGCTAACCTACTTTCAAACTGCAGGTTAGAAATGAAATATTCCGATGTTTTATAGATGCATGGTACCTTCCGGCAAAGCATATTGATTTATTTTTTTAAGTTGATCTGTACCTTTTCAATGCCTAAATGAGATCTTAATAGCAATATGTCTTCTGGTATATATTCTTATATTCTGGAATATATTTCATATATTCTTATGAAATTAACTATCTTATATCTTGAAATATGATTTATATCTCAAATGATATACAATTCAATACACAGCAATACCATCAATATGAACACCAATGAAACAGTTAATATAGTTGTGAGGAAAAATATAAGTTACTTCTTAGCAGAAGAAATATTAGATATGTATTTAGTCAAGAAATGCATTTTAAATGAAGCTTACAAGTGGTCTCAAAGATAATGAGCTTAAGGAAAATTAATATACGGTAGAAGAGTGAAAAGAGAATCAAGACTAGCAGAAATTGATGTCCAGTCCAAAAGTTCTAAAACAATTATAGTATAGTTATGAAAACAAATATCTTAGGAGGTGTTAATGACAATGATGTCTTAAACTATTAGGGTCTCCCTCGTAAGTGGTCCCCTTCGCCTTACTATTGAACTGTTCATATATAAACCCAAACTGTGCAGTAAGCTCGGTGACCTCTCTGTCAGCTAACAAGAATGTCCCATGTTCAGCAGCAAGGTCAAAGCACCAAGTCAAGCAAAGAGCAAAAAGGTTTTGTGGCATAAATAACATACATCATGTAATTTTCAGAGGTTATGACCTGACCCAATTATAAACAAGATATAAAAACAGATTTTTATTTGGTTTAAAAAGACTGTGGGTGAATTTAAATGTAGTGATTGAGATCAAGTCTTTTCTCACATGTAGTCCTCCTTCCAGCCCAACTTTCAAAATATTTATCACAAAACACAGCCTTCACTTAAATAAAACAGTACCTCTATTCCAGTATGCAGTATGTAATAAAAGAATGAATTTCCAATGAACACTTTTGATTGATATTTATGTTCTATATTTATACAGATTTCCCACCCGCTGACTCTAAAAGTATAACATATTTGCTGAAGGAAAAAAAAGGATTTATTTAGGTTCCATACATTTACTAATCTTGCTTATTTTGAGTGACTTAAAAATAAAAGAATTAATGAGAGGTTCTCTTTTTCTCCCTGTGAAATGTACTTCTTAGTAAGTGTATACAAAATTGGTTACACTTCATCTTCTGTGTAAGAGGAGATTGCCATAATATTTGTCTTTGAGGAATCTGACAACAGTACAATTTTTTTTCAAGAGTAAGATAATGATTTTTTTCAGATTTATGTGTAAAACTACTTATGAAAATGCAGTTTCTTTTACAGAGTGATGTTTAAGGTGTTAGATGAGTGTGCAAAAACACCCCAATTGTGCCTAAGGGGTGCTTTCTCATACTCTGAAATAAAATTAGTTAAACCTGGTATTTCATAAAACTTACCTTTATGAATATTAACACTACATTTTTCCAGACCAATATTTTGCTTCTCATTCTCCAATGTATCATACATATTATCATAATAATAATCTAAAAATACAGTGAGACTTAGCTGTTAAAATTGCCTGTAGACTGACATTATTTTGAAACTCTCAGGAATGAAATGCTGAATCAGGGACTATGAGATAGCGTCTTCTAGAAATTAATTCCAGTTGAGTTTTGTGAAATCTTAATAATATAATCCTGATTTACCAAAAATCATTCTTAAGAAAATTGAGTACTTAGAATAACGTGTGGAAATAAAATTTTATGATAATCTCTAAGAAAGGCAGAACCATGTAAGATGCACAAGCTCTTTCTCTGTGTGAGCCTCAAAAACTTTATTAATGACTGTGAGGACGGTGACAGTAATGTGATTTTTTTATCCACTCAGTCTCAGTCCTCTGTGGAAACCGCTGGTTAGCACAAACTGATGTTCTTTTCATCTTGCCCATTTTGTTCTATATGAAGTGCACTGGCAGAACCCACTTCTTGCACACTGTTAACTGAGAAAAACCTTTAGTTTCCACGTAATTGGGAGGTCAGCTCCAAAGTGACCATAGATCATAACGACACAGTCTACTTCTGCTGTTTCATTTCATCACAGTCTCTTATTTAGAAAAAACTTCATGTAAGAAATAACAAACATTGAATAAAAAATATCTACATGAAAACAGTAAAGTTGTCTATAGTTTTGACATAAAATGGCTTATCTAGGGTTTGAACTATAATGTTAGCTATAACCATCTCGATTCAACATTCTGACCCACACAACTTTTTGACCACTGAAACACAATGGTTTGACTTAAATAGTTGTTTGTTGCCAAAATGTGGATATATTAATTGATTTGTCTTATCTGTCAGAGTAATCTATGTGTTTACAGTGAAACAGTAATTTTGGAGGCAGTAGTGTGTGATTAGTTCAACTGCAATAACTTCAAGTTTCTGGTGAGTGAGAAAAGTGTCTTACACGTTTGACTACTTGGAGTTAGAACAATATCAGGTGCTTGAAGTGGACCGACCTTATTTTATTAGTTTTAGATTATTTTGGCTGAAATATTTTGCAGTGAAATCCAACCCCATCTCTTTGAAAAGAACATAGAATAATGCTCCCTCGCCAGGTACTCATGCAGAGTCCCCTCCGGTCACAGGCGTAATTATACTGAGGGATGCCAGTTTATCTAGTTCCATTGAACAATGGTCTTTTTAATTTTATGTATTTGATTTTTCATTTCAGAAGTGACTCTTGCTTTTCTCACTTTATATGAGTTTATGTTTTCTCTGTACACAAAAACCTTTGTAATTTTTGGAGTACATGTATTTATATTTTGAGAAAAAATATATGAAAATTAATATCTATAAACATGGACATGTATCATGACACATAACTAACTCTCTAATTAGAAATATTTTAGAAAAATATGGACAATGTATGAAATGCAAATGTGTTCCAAAATTGTTAGTTTTAGTAACTTTCATATATTAATATCATGCATTAAATAACAACAAAGAGAATGTAAATATCTTACTTGAATTGCATTTTATCTTTGATCAGGGGAAAATTCAGAACAGAAAACATGCTACATATTCACCAAGGATAAAAGATAATAGTCATACATTTAAAAACACTAAAAAATTATTAGTCTAACTTTTTTTCAAAATCTCTAAAATACTAGACTGTAATTCAGTCAATATATAGTGTAAGGTAAGCATATTGCTGTATACTTGAAGTACTAGGTTTTAAGTTTAATTACATCTAACTAGGAAAAATATGTATGTGTGCATGAATATGTATGTAAAATCATAAATTATATTTTGCACACACATGTATGTACATATATGTACAGGCCATTAATATTGTGACAATTGAAATGTTTTGTTTTATTTTGTTATAAACACATATAACATTAGTTTAGGTTTTTTAATAGACAAGTCATAGTGTTTTACCAGCTACTCTTTTCAAGTTTGGTAAATTTGACATTTTCATTCACAAAGATGTTAGCCAGGAACAATTTGCCTTAAACCTTCAGATACCTCAAATTGTTATGTTGTCAAACTGCATTTCTACTATAAATTCTTTCTGTCATTCTATGTCTAGATGTCAAAAATGGCTAGAAATCTAAAACTCAATTACAGTTTTTTTCTCAGCTAAAAATATCAGTTCACCAAAAATGTATAAAATTATAGGTAGTTTTATAGTAAGACATATATGTAAAGGATTTTACTATCTAGTGTTGTCAATCTAACATTTTTCACAGAGACAACTCTTCTCTAACCTAGAAGAACAACAATAACAAGAAAAAATGACAATTCCTGTAATTCTTGCTGAATTAGAACAAGGGAAGGCAGAGAAAGCAATGTAAAATATTTCGTATTTGATACAATATTCTGATGTACATTGTGATTCTCGAAGTTTATATTTTTATATCATTTTTATATCATATTGAAGAGTAGCTTCAGAATAAAATGGCTGACTTTCCAAATCTGATTTTTATATGAACTTAAGGGGAATAATCAAATACCTGATTTATTGCTTGAAAGGGGAGAAACATTGAGAAGCTTCAGGTAGCCTTAACATTTTCATAAATGTTTGGATTGCTAACTGCTTTGCATTTTTTGTAAAATTAAAAATAACAGCCTGAGTATATTCACTTTTACCAACATAATGCATATCTAATGGGTAAGAACACTTAAATAGGCAATCACCATTACAATCTAAACACTGGAATCCTGGGGAAATCATTTTTAGAACATCAGGTCATTCGTTTCTACTGAACTATACTGCAACCTCAAATTTTAGTGCAAAGGTATAATTTTATTTGGTAGTTTTTCTTTTCCAATGAGAAACAAAATACGCATCCTACATAAATTCACTGTTCCCTTCGTATCTCCCAGAATATATTATAATGCCATTACAATAAATATTCCCTCAAATGGAAAAGGCAAATATCAGGACGGTGTTGTTAAAATTCTGAATCTCACACGATCCTAATAAGCTATTCTGATGTAGCAGATTATTTATTGTAAGCGAGAAGTATGTCGCTCGCGTTTTTCACAAGTGTCCTTACCCATGGAGTGAGCCATCCTGTCCTGCGCCTTACTTAACTGCAAAGTTTAAATGTTTCCTCTGGAGTGCTAATACTATTGTGGCATCAATTTCTAACAAATATAAAGTACCCTACCTTTAAAAAAATGGATTAATATAAGGCATAATGCTGAAGTATGTGTCAAGTGTAACCTTTATAACTTTGCTTGTCAGGTTTTTCCATTAGAGACCTCATAAGCAGCCCCTGCATATCAGTCACAGTGCACCCTGACAGGTTTAACCTTCCCAAGTGGCTGAATACACCATCTTCACTGCAGCCTATTGACCAAGGCAATAAGCCATTCTATACAGTGTATTAAAGTCATTTTCCACATGCTACCTCAGCACGACCCATTGTTCATGCGGGCTCCTGCTGACCATGGAAAACCTGCACTCCACACTAAATTGCTACACTTTACACCGTTACACCAGTTAAGCAATAAGCCCCCAACTGAATTGTTTTTTTCCTTCATAGTCTAAAAAGCACAGCGATTATCACAAGTGCTCAAGATGCAATTTTAGACTGTCAAAAATCCCTGCAAATAATTTAAACACTTAAAATATATGCTGACTCCAGAAACTTTATTTTTGTGATAATTCACCAATTCTTTGTTCCTAGATGCCTAAGGGTTGCGGGCCATCTGCGCAGCCTGGAGCAGCCCTGGGCACTTGGTGTCAAAGGTTGTGTTTCAGCCCCATGAAATTCACCCCGTCTCTGCTGAAATCAGCTTTGTTGCTGGACCCTGTGACAAATGAGTCCAATCTAGGCTGGGTGCCCTTGACTTGACCCTGGCCAAGGCAAACAATAGGGCAGACTCAGCCAGTGGAAAAGATGTTCTGCACTAATGAACCCAGCGGTGGCCACAGGTCAGTTAAAAAAGAGGGGATAATGTTCAATCTTTTCAGGTGCACATTTATAATGAGCGAAGCACACAGTCCCTTTCAGGATGGAGCACATAACACAAAGAACGTATTTGTACACTCATCAAGGCTAATGGACCCTGAGGGTGCAATAGGAATATGTTTTTAATTTAATCTTTATTGAATGACCTTACACACTTCATTTTCTCTGCACGGCACCATGAAATGGACACACTCTTATCAAGTTGAGAACTGAAAACAGATGAATATATAAATGACTGATACCTGCTGGGTATGTAGATGAATTTTCTTCCCTCGTTTTCACCTCTGTCCATGCAGCTGCTGGCTCTCAGTGCCTCCCGCAGACAGCTTCCAGCAACTCCTACCTGGAGAAGCCAATCATGTGAACAAGAGGACGACTCCTCAAGACCCAGCGGCCTTCCCAAACTTGAAAATACTGGCTGTTGAAAGAACCAAGGAATTGTGATCATTTTGCTTAAAAATTCCTTTTAGTTTCTTCTTTAACCAAGACTGCAAAGGAAAGGCAAAGAAAACCTAGGGACAGAGGGTAATATTTTCATCCTACCCAGGTACAAAGCACATCACTTTAACTTCTTTTCACTTTTAGGAAGCCATTTTCTAGTCTAACAAATGAGGGACTAATTTAAAACTTAAGAAACCATCGTGCATTTTTAAAATATATTTTGCATTTCTTCAGATCATCAGCACAAAACTAACACAGAGTTTTTCCCCTTTTACAGTAATGATCACTACTGCATGCATATTTCTGATGCAACTCTTGGTGTAAAACTTGATGTTCTGTAATATCATTTTGCAAAATCAAATGAGAGTTGAAATGGCATATATAAGCTAATCTTTAGCATTAGACCTCACGGAAATGTTTAAGACAGCGTGCCATAGAAGGCAAAATCACAGCTGAATCTCATTTCTTCATACTTTCTTATAACAGGTATGAATTCTTAAAGAAAGCCAAGGCAATCCTTTGATTAACAATGAAACAAGGGTTGTGAAATCTTTTATAGACTTCTGTTCTTCATCACGTTGGCCCCTGCTGATAAACCTGCTTTATGAGTTCTATTGTATTTGAAACACACAATTAGAAAATTGTCTTCAATGACGTTGAAGATACCACAGGTACCCAGACAGGTAGAGAAAAGTAAAGTTTTAAAGTTTTTCCCTATTAAAATTAAACCTATAATTTATGGTCTCCATCAATCTTGCAGCATGCTTCATTCATATTAAGCACTCAGGTCTTGGCAAATGGTTAATTGCTAGCCCACGGCAAGTGGCTTCAAGCTAGCGAGCACGCAGAGGTTCAGTTTACCCTGTTGAGAAGCTAATGGGTAAGTTATAAATCATGGCCAGAGTGATTTGCATCCTATTCCTTTTAGCTCAACTGCTTGTTGATGATAAACTTTAATAATCCTCTCTGGAAGAGGAGTTTGATTTACCTTGGCTATGTTCAGAATCAATACATACATAGTTTTGAAGAAATATTTTAGGAAGTTTAAAACTATTTTCTGGGTTTTTAAAAGTGTTAGATCTACTTTGCTATGGAATTCTTTTAAATTGAAGCTGATTAAGTTTCACAGACCTGTTGTTTAGGATTAATGCCACAAAAAGTCATAGGTTAATGTCAAGCAATAGTTTACTGTTAATCTCTGGGTACTGAGGTAGCTAATATATAATGGGGACTGTAACTAACTTTTTTCTAATCTATTTGCAAAGACAAACATCCTTACCCTTACAAACTGTACTATAAAGGGACCATTATTGCCAGAAGGCTAAAGTCCCATATTTAAACTAGAAGGGAGACAGGCCTTTTGTAAAAGAGAAAGGAACCACAGATGGAAGGAGGAAAAGGATGGAAAACACAATTAAGATGTGTTATGCACATGGACCAACTTTCCACAATGAATGCAATCATTATGTATTGCCTGCCTTGCCGGAAAGGTGACACCCTTGATCAGTTCCCTTTTCCAAGCAACTCATGCCAGAGATCCTCACAACCTCCAAACCTTTAACTTTCCTGAGAAAACAAAAGACAATAGCAGCTTCTTCTTCATCGACTCTTGCAATGTCTATGGTCAGACTAAAATCCACATGAATCCAGTCTCTTCACATTGCCAGCTCTCCTCTCTCATACACGCAATGCTGTCCGTCAGGGTTCTTCTCTATCTTTCCCTCGCTCTCAATACACTCCCAATGCTTCACTCTGGTATCTTTGACTTTACTCACACTTTAGAATTCAACTCGGTCACCATATTTCCAGAAATGTCTTCTCTGATCTTCCTATATATATTTAAAATATATATATTTTTTAAGTTCCACAATTATACACACTTGGTGAAAGAAAGACTATGGTATTTTCAGTTTAATATTTTATTTGGGTGATTTTTACAAACTAATATCGGTCCATCTGCATGAGATTATATGGCCCAAGAAGGAGCCAAGCTGGTGTGGATCACTTCTTATCCTAGAACCACACTAAGTGGAAACATGCATGGTGTCCCTTGTTTGAAGTTGATGGATGGCAGAGTTGAGCAGATGTTAGAATATCCCATTTTAGATATTTGTCATATTCCAGCAGACACGAATTCCACTTACAACCAGCTTCTTTTCTATGACAAAATGTAAACTCTTGAAGGCAGATGTTGTATATTTTTCACATTTGCACAATGTATTAATTTTCTACTCAGTATAAAAATTGTGACAAGTTGGGTGACTATAGAAAACAGAAATGTATCATTTACATTAACAGATTTCAGAATTCAGTAGTGAGTCCTCCTAGACTTATGTCCAGGCATTTTGAGGATTGTGTTCCTACTGTGTGCTCTAGGCAAGAATTTATCCCCTTGTCTCAGCAGCTTCCAAAGGCCTTTGCGTTCCTCGTTCCTCGGCTTGTCCTCTCCTTCCATCTTCAGAGACACCAAGGGTCACTTGACACTTTCTCACATTGTCTCTCTCTGATTCCCACCCTGCTTCCTGTCCTCTTCACTTCTTGGGATCTTTGTGATTCACGGGAATCTTTTGAATCTACAGTAATCTATCTATCTCAAAGCCAGATTATTAACAACATTAATTCCACCTTGCTAGGTAACAAAACACAATCACATATTCTTGGAATTTTGGTGTGCATTTTTGGGACCATTATTCCACCTACCTGGAGATAGATTTTTTTTGTTTGTTCGTTTGTTTTTTGTGTAAAGTAGGCAATCCAAGACTATTTGACATAAAGTATAATCTTTGGGGAAATGTCTAATTGATCACCATCAAATCATGAAACACTGTAACTGAGTACTCAATCATCACTTTAATTTAAGAGAGAGCTCATCACCACATGCTCTACTAACAGCAGAAGCCAGAGGCCACCTCAGCTTCTTAATTGTTGGTCTAGTGGTCCTTCCATGCTTAGTTCAATTTTGATTCAAACACTCTTTTTAATTTTTCTATAAAAGTAGTCTTATGGTGCCACATAACTATCCTCCTACATATGATCTGTTGGTGCTCCCAGATGAAATTTGTTTTAGGATTTCAAAGATTTTTGGAATTTTTAAAATAATTTGGAGTAATTTATGCAAACAGGCAATATTCAGGAGGGCAGTAGACAAAGATCAGCCATGTTAATATTTGCCAATAAGCAGGGTGATTACTGAGAAATGATGCTAGATATGAAGCAAATTGGAACATTATTTAAGAGGCATGCCACGGCATCATAATAGTGAAAGAGAACCACATCACGATGTGAATCATACCTCGGCCGTTGTCCACCATTTCACGGTCCAGCAGGGAACATCAACTTGCCTGTCTCAAAGGCATGTTGCCAGCTTCAAGTCCTTCACATGGAAACAACAGGGTAAAGAGCTAATGTAAGAAGCTTTTTAGTTTCTGTTGCTTCTTGCAATATTCAGAGAAAAATAACAGGTCATCAAATTAGTGTAAGTTCCATTGGAGCACATATGTGGTACTTTCCTTTCTTTTCACTTCCAAGTAGTGAAATGATGCAGAATAGACTCAAACATAGTTGGATTTGAATCTCGGCTCCTTTGTTTTCTACCCAAGTAAATCAGTTGCTGCACATATCTCACTTGTAAAACTTCTCCTAGAAGTGACCACAAGGATTAAATAAAACAAGTGACACCTACTTCTCAGGCCTGTCAGCAATATCTGCTCTTGTTTGTCCTGTTTTGATCCTGCAGTACCCGGAACCTTCACACTCCCTTCCCCCTCCTTTGTTTCTCTTTTATTCTTGTTGTTTAAGCTATCACTCTTCTCCTAAAGAGTTCTGAGAGTGTCCTAAGAGGCAGCTGATTCCCATGGCACTGCCCCAGGTTACACCCAGGTGGGGCTGTGTTCTCCAGAGCCAGCCCAGGCCATGTGAGGACGCACTCCGCAAGTTCTCTATAATCTCACTATCTACCAAAGAAATGTGCAGAATATTCTTCAGGACAATTTTTCACCACTATCATCTCAGAGAACGTCCTTAGCAGGAAGGAGCCAAGGACAGAACTCTAACCCATGGTGAAATGGTATAATTTTCTCTTTGAAGAATTTGACCTTGAGAGTGAAGAAAAACCAATCATTTTTTGGCTGCTAAAGAGATCAGAGGGGGTAATATTTTAGAACATTAAAGAGATGATCTGGTTGGTCTATTAGGTAATCCTGTATATTTATTTTTTTTAATTTTTAAATTTGTATTTTATTTTTATTTTTTCTATTTATTTTATTTTTTATTTTTTTGGAACCGGGGATTAAACTCATGACCTTGCACTTGCCAGGCAGGCACTTATGCTGCTAAGCTAAATCCCCAGCCCCAACCCTGTATATTTATAATAAATGCAAAATACTTTTGTATGTAATTGGACATACTTCTGGTTTTTGAAATTAAAAATAACAAATAGCCTAAATCAAATTCCCAAGCCATCTCAACAAATCCCTCTTACACAATTATTTGTGTAAAGACAATCATTTGCTCTATTTATAGTGTTTGCTTCCTTGTTTTGTGCTTTGATAAACTTATATCTCAGTTATACTTCTTTGTCAGGAAGGCTTCTTTTGATCCCACATCTTACTGAATATAAATATAACATCCACTAGAATATGAGTTATTGGGCAAAATGCTTCTTCAGTGACAGAACATACCTTCTTTTTTGAGGTCTGTATAACTTGTGTTATTATATTTTTGGCATTACTCTGACACTCACTTTTATATCTTCCCAGTTACTTTACATATATCTTTACAAGACAAATCAATCTTTTCTGGCCTTTAAAAGGAATTTGAAAACAAACTTTTAAACAGTAGATGGGCATTACTGAAATTTTAACATTTATGTCTAAGCTATTCAATTCTCAAATACATGTGTCATAGTATTATTCACTATTTTTATTGTCCGATGCCAAGAATACTTCTTCATTTTTCAGATATTTAAATAATTTTTCTAGATCACTTAAGGGATGTCTGTGAGACTTGCAATCATTTTGAAAGGTAAATACGAGTTATTTGATTGAATTCTAATACACTAAAACTATTAGTTTTAGATACAAAATCGTCTTACACAAACCAGGATTGTTCTATTTGACTCCCTAGCAAACTTTCATACTTAGTACTACAGTTGTCCACAATGGTTAGTCTTGAAAGAGATGTAAAACAGAAAATTCACTTTCCCCTAAGACTCCTGCATTTGTCAGTGTTCTCCAAGGTGACATAATCAATAGGGATGTGGATCATTGGAGGAGTTGTTTCACATAATTGTGAGGCTGAATGCCTCCTCCATAGGTCATTTGCACTGAGGGCCACAAAAACCATCATGTGGCAGCTTGGTCGGTCAGAATCTGCAGACTCCAGAGCTGGAGAAGCCAGATATATAGCTCCCAGTGTCAAACTGAATGCCTGGGGACCAGAGGGGCCACTGGCTAAATCTGGAAGTCCAAAGGCTGAAAACATGCCAATCTTATGTTCAACGGACAAAGAGGATGCCTCAGCTATGGACAAAAGTAAAGGAAGAAGAAAAAGAAAGGGGATAATCAAAGGAGAAGAAGAAGGAGAAAGTTAAAGGAAAAACAAAACATTTGCTAGTCCTCTGCCTCATCCTTCTATCTGGACATCAGATGACTGGATTGGTTTTGATAGGGCGATGTGCATCTTCTTTACTCACAACACTGATTTTTGCCATTTTCTTCCTAGAATACTCTCACAGACACAGCAAGAAGTAATGCTTTAGGGGCAGGAGGTGAAACTTAAAGGTAGAGTTTACCTAGCATATATTGGGCACTGGAAAAAAAGGAGAAGGGAAAGGGGAAGGAGGAGGGAAGATTTGGTGCTTTACTGGTATTCAAAATGTCCATAATCCAAACAACCTGAAATCCTCTACACTCTCTTCTTTAGGAAAAACATCTGATTCTTGTTAGTATTTTTGTATGAAACTATCTAAAATTGATTTCTATTCTGCTTGTCTTTCTGGTGTGTTTCTATTTATGCATCACTTGTCCTAATTTCTCCATTGCCCGCTTTTATATCTCATAGACTATTCACCTTACTATTTACCTCTCTGTAAAAGAAGAATAGTATAAGTGTCTTCTCTGGAGAAAGAAAACATTACATTAAAAATTTTAAGAAAAGAAACTTGAAAATGTCTGAATTTTAACATTTAATCTGTTCATAATTAGCATCTTATATTGTTGAATATTAAGAATGTTCAGTTAAAGATTCTGTAACACATAGTTCTAGTTATCCATTTCTGCATCATCAGATACCATAATAATTTGTGGTTTAAACCAGTGACCACTTTAACGTCTCTCAACAGGCTGTGCTCTCAGAGAGGCAAGTTTTCTGGATCTTTCTGTATTGCTTGAAATCACATTGTCATATTCAACTGCCACATGGGCTGGTATGGAGGGGCTGGAATTTTCCAGATATCACTGAAAGACTAATCTAAACACCAGAGGCTTTTCATTGTAGCACTTTCAAGAACTACATAGGGCCTGAGTTCTGTGCAACCCATAAGTGAACAAATTAGGAACTCACAGCTTATCCAACTCTCAGCTTATCCATGCTAGAAGACCACACAAAACTCTTGATGCACATATAAGTGACACTATTAGTCAGGATCCAGAAAATAATATAAGCACCAGAATATTTGTGTCAGATCTTCAAGCCTCCACATCCCATAGTGTGAGGTAGATGCATCTAGCTGAATGTCCACATACACAGCGGGTAGTGTTCCAGGAAAGAAAGTCAAACTGCAGGAAATTTGAATCAACAAAGATACTACACAAACATCTTTAAAGTAAGCATGGTAAAAAATGACATCCAATATTTATCAGTCAACTTATAGTTTTGGGGTTTTTTTTCATTTTCTTACATATAAACTTACTTGAATTTTTATATTTTTAGACAAATAGGTTTCTTAAAATCTGTTATTTTATATACAAAATACTACAATATTTACAAAATGATTCACACCTAAAGAGCAACAGCTCCCTTGTCACCATAGCTAAAACAACTAGATAGTGGTGACAACCATACCAATGTATTTCAGGTCTGTAACCTCTCTCATGGCTCCCTAAGTCATTTAAGGTGAATAAAGATTGAATTAATCTTTCCAGAATATATGAATGAGCTTTCTCTTTTTAGTTTTCCTGTAACTGCAATTTTCTTCCCAGTTTTCTTTATCAGTATCCCCCACTGCTGTCCCCTTTTACCTTCTTGAAATTTGTCCTGCCAATAATAGCAGTCTAACTAGAGGACATAAGGCAGTCCACTTTTGTTACTATGACTGAATCACCCAATAGAAACAACTTAAAGGAGAAATGGCTTGCTTTGGTTAGCATTTGAGAGATTTTAGTCCATGCTCAGCTGGTTCCAAAGCAGAAACATCATAAGAGAAGGACCTGGCAGAGGAAAGCTGCCCACTTTGTGATAGCTGAGAAGTACAGAGAGAGCAAAGATCTAGAAAGAAAGACAGGGCTGAGGGGCAGGAATATCCTTCACTTCCTCCACTGAGGCTCCGCCGTCTCTGTCCATGAGGATGGTACCCATGATGCGATCATTTTTAAAAGCCTCACTTCTGAACACATGAGCCACTTGGGGGACATTTGTGATGCAACCCATCACACAATAATTATTCACATATGCAGCAGCACTAGAGAACTATAGCTAAGTTTTCGCCCAACAGATGGTCTCAGAGAGGTCATATTTCTTACAATCTGGCTCTGGTCTCACAAAGTATGTTCCAAGTTACTCTGGTGGAAACTGCAAGGTTTTATATTTTGACTTTATAGAACCAGACTGTCAATTCTGTCACATTCTATAGGGGAAAATGTGTCACCAAGTGCAGGCCAGAAAGGAGAATTAGAATCCACTTCTCATTTTGAGGAATAGCAAAATATAGGCATCATTTTAAAATTACCTCATAAGGTTTTTATTTGTCTACATCAAATAATATTAAAACAAAAGAAACAAACACTAACCAAATATGTTTGCAAGTTATTTCCCTTAAATATCTATGCATGAATGAATTGTGAAGAACACCATTCTCATTCAGCAAAGCAGTTTTATAGGTGTGATCATCAGCAATGGAGAGAGGAAAAGGCTCTCCAAAATGTGTGTCATGAAAAGTTGTAGAGACAGAAACAGAAATCAAGACTACAATTTGATGCTCTTTCCATCACTCTAATATAGTGAACCATGTTTGTTTCCATTAAATTGTAAAGAATGAAATATGTAGTTTAAAATCCAAAGCACTGTGTGCTGAGAAAAATCCATTGAGGTTGAGACAATAATGTTTACAATTTTCAAATCTTCAGCATTTCAAAGACAGGAAAGTACTATATGATTGCCAATGAAATCTTTCCTGCATAGCATTTGGAGTTTAAACATAAATAAAAACAAACCCATGAAAACTTACTAAGTTGAGTGGAAGAATGTTTATGAATACATTGTGATGTCACATTTTATCCATGAAAAGTATGCACAACTACAAACTAATGTCAAAATTGTTGCTTTGACAAGTGTGACTTTTGATACAATTCACGTTAGCATGGAGTATTGATACTTAACAAAAGTTTCTCCAAGCTCATAAAATTAGACTATAAATATAGAAAAAGGAAAAGAAAGGAAGTTAGAGAGCTGAGTTAGTATACAGATCAAGGACAGTAATGAGATAGATAATTTCACACTTTATCAAATTTACTTACCTAAAAAATAATTAATGTCAAGCATTAAATATTCCAGAACGTATTTTAGCATAACACAATGCTATGCATTATTTATAATCTCAAGCCATAATAATCAAAACACTTGTTATATCTCTGATTACTATTAATTACCTTTTCATGTATATCTGCACAAAAGTAGAGCTAATCATGGGTGGAATCATATAGGAACACTACAGATAATATAAATAAGATTATAGGTGACTATCATCTCAGTACCTCACAGAATAACTGGAACTAGCTCTAAGCAAATAATGTGGAAAACTACAAAACAAGACAAAATAGGCAATAGTCTAATGCAAAGATAGAAATGAAACAGATAGGGCTGATGCCCAACAGGCAATTACTTGGTATCAATAATTTACTTAAGCAGACAAATACTAGATTGAGGATCATAGAAGACAAGGTCATTGAACTTGAAGACATAATAAATTTCACATCATCTGGAGAAAGGGAAAATGGAAAAATACTATCATGAATAACCTAATAATAAGTCTCCCAATCACATGCAATCACATTAGTTTGGGAAAACAGAATGGTACCAACACATACAGAAATTCCCCCAAACACATACAGCAAGAACCAAAAGCCAGTAAAAAAAAAAAAAAGTGTAGAGTAATATTAGAAAAAACTGTCAAAATTTGATGAAAAGATATTAACACAGGAGATATAAAGACTATCATATCTAGTAACAACTTAGTAAACTCTTATGAATGAAAGAGACTGGGAAATCCTTTTCAAAATCAAAGAAAAATGCATGTCATTCAAAAAGACAAAATAATATAAATTGTGGCTGACGGTAAAAAGAATGTTGGCTAGAAGAAAATGAAATGACATCTTGAAAGTATGGAGTAAAGAAAACATGCCATAAATTTTGGATCTGATGAAAAGACTCTTGCAAAGTAAGAATGACATGAATTTGTTTTCAGAAAAAAAATCGTCAAGAAACTCCACCCCCCAGAGTAGTTACACTTCATGAAATTCCAAGAGATATTCTTAACACTCCCTTAAATAAAATGATTAAATTTTCAAAATTTGGATTGGTGGCAGTGAAATTACTAGAAATTCTAAATACATGGATAGATGTGAAAGACTATAAATAGTTCATAAAATCAACATAAATCAATAGATGTTTTATAAGTCAATAATGTACTACCTGTGAAAGAAATTAAAAAAAAATTTTCTACTTATAACAGCTCCAAAACCTGAAAGTATCTAAGAATCAAACTAATTAAGAATGTTAGTGACTCTGTAACGAAAATTATACGGCGTTGAAAGAAAAATGAAGAAAACACCACAAGGTGGAAAGACCTCCCATATTCATGAGTTGGTAGAATTAATAGTGTTAAAAAGACCATGTTATCAAAAGCAGTCTACACATCTACTCAAACCCTATGAAAATTGTAGTAATATTTTACACAGAACTGGAAAAATAATCTTAAAAATCATACAGGGAAACTAAACATGGTGCATAACCAAAGAAATCCTAAGTCCAAGGTGTAAGACGGGGTATCACAGTACTCAATTTCAAATTATAAGACAAAGCAATAGTAACAAAAACAGCATGGAACAGTCACAAAAATAGACAAAGAGAATGGATTAGAGGACACAGAAACAAACCTATGAAACCTCAAGTATCTCAAGTATCTGATTCCTCACTAAGATGCCAAAAATATGCATTGGAGAAGTAGAAATCTTCTTAAATAGTGATGGGGAAACTGAGTATCTTGTAGAAAGCTGAAATTACATCTTCTGTCTTACTTTGTACAAAAATAAGTCCAAATAGAAACTGTGAAACTGCTAGAAGAAAACACAGAAGAAATGCTTGACACAAAGGCACAATAGCTTCCTGAATATAACTCTAATAGCCAGGAAAGAATAACTAGAATCAACAAATGGGACATCAGGTTAAAAGGTTTCTGTACAGCAAGGGAAATAACTAACCAAGTGAAGAGATGAGCTACTAAATGGGAGAAAATATTTGCCAGGTACTCATTCAACAGCTACCACTTGGTGTAGGTCCACTGTTACTTGGAACTTAAGTGATGGCATTAAATTCAGCATACTTTGGCAGTACCTACGGGCAAGCTTATTGAGATAAAATTCACCATTGCCAAGATATAGAAACAGCCTCGGTGTTCATCACAGATAAAGAAAATGCAGCATATATGCAGCAAAGTATTATTGAGCAATGAAGAAGAATGGAAGTGTGTCATTTGCAAGAAAAGGGGTGGAGCATGAAGATCACCGTGTTCTCCAAAGCAGGCTTGTTAAAAAGTAAACAAGCCTTGCATGTTTTCCTTAATCTGTGAAATCAAAAAGCTGACACGAAAGGAGAAGAAAGACTATTATGACACAAGGGCAAGGGAAGAGGAGGAAAGGGAGAGGGTGTACATGAGTGTAATAGAGGAACAGGGAATGAATATCATCAAATTATGTTATGTTCGTGTATGAAAATACCACATGAAACCCAACAGTTTGTAAATAAATACGCACTAACAAAAATTTCCACAAACACATTTTACATATACTATCAAATTAGACAGTAATACAGTAATGAAATTCAATCTCAACAACTATGAAACAGTAATGAAAAAATGAGTAAAATGAAAAGATTTAAAATGTCACATTAGGCGGGGCATGGCGGTGCACACCAATAATCCCAGCACTCTGTGAGTTCAAGGCTAGCCCGTGCCACATAGCAAGACACTGTCTCAAATAAATAAATAAATACAGAAATAAATAAGTGCCACATTAAAAATGTTACACTTGTCTGAACAAAAGTAAGAGTGAATGACATAAGAGAAAAAAGATGAGACCAATAAAAAGCAAACAGAAAGAATGGTTGGTTTAAATATAGACACCTAAATATAAATTATATTTATTACTTCTGAACAAAATGTGATATTTAAAAGTAGACATTTTCAGAATTTATTTTGAAATGATATAAGTAGAAGTCTGCAAGCAATGCAGTTTAATTATATATATATATATATATATATATATATATATATACTTGTATATATGAAGTAGATTGGAAGTAAAAGATGGAAAACATGCATCATAGTGGTAATATGGATATTTAATGCATTAAATTTTGAAATGAGAAGTTTCACTAGAAATAAAGAGGCAGACTTACAGAACACAAAAGATAATAAATGTGTAAACATGCAGTACTATTCCAAACACATAAGCACAAATGGTAGGACTACAGAATTATATGAAAAACAATCCTCTCAGCATCACCTATCAGTAATTACACAGGTAACCTGAACAGAGTTTACTACTGGGCCCTAGATGTTATCTATTTAACAGTGTTGTACCTACATTGTAAAATGCAATGTTGAAAAGAGATGCTTTTTCTGGTGTATGTAGAATAGAACCCATGATGAACTACATATTAGGGCAGCAGTTCAATTTCCATAAATTTCAGAAACCTAAGTCTTACAGCATGTTCGTTAATCAAAATTGAATTAAAAACCAATAATCATAAAAATTGAGAAATATAACTTAAAATTGACATTTTAATAATAACTGATAAATGAAAGATGTCACATTATAAGATTAAAAATATTGGTCCTTAATTGAAAATTAAAAGGTAACAGGTCAAAATGTCTCTAATGTGCTCAGTGCAGTATTTAGAGGGGAATAGAAAGCTTTCATCGCTGATATTAGAAAAATGCTTAAAAATCAGTGATAAGTGGTTCCAATTTGAAAGCACATTGAAGGGACAAAACAGTAAATATCACAGTGAAAATTAATAAAATAGCAAAATATGCCAAATCAATTCAAAATTTAATTCTTTATATTCAGTAGTAAAATTGGCAAAACCCCAGAAATAATGCAAGAAAAAGTAATGAAAGAATGGTTCTTATCACAGATTCTGTGAGTATAGACATTTAAACAACTTTATATCAATAAAAACTATATCTCAAATTTCTCTGGTGGACTTCATGAAATATTTAAGAGAAATCATGCTGATTTTGCACCAACTATTGTAAACAGATGAAAGAACGAACATTTTTGAACTTGTTCCATAACCAGCACAAACCTGCTTTCTAAAGCAGACAACAATGTTACAAAAGAAGTCCTATATCTTTCTTGAGCATAGCCACAAAAATCTTAAGTAAATATCAGCAGTTCAAATCTAGCAAAGTATAAAATCATTAATAAATTAAAACCAAGTGACATTTATCTCATGAAGTTAATATTTTTGGTGCTTCTAGATTTATTCTTTTTGCACAAAGTTGCTTCAGCTATTTGGGGTGTTTCATAACTTCACACAAATTTTATTATATTTTTTCTCTTTCTGTGAGAGTTGCCACTGAAATTTTCATAGGTATTGCATTGTATCAGCAGATTGCTATGGATAAGAAAGATGTTTCATCAGTTTTCTTTCTTGAGATTCATGAGCACAAAATAATATTTCACTTATTTGTGTCTTCTTGAATTTTATTCACCAATCTCTTATAATTCTCATTAACCATAATTTTCACCTCCTTTGTCAAATCGTTCTTAAGTGTATTACTTGTTTTGTACTATTGCAAATGACATTAACTTCTATTTCAGACACTAGTATATTGGGGCATACAAAAATGTGACTGATTTTTATACATTGATTTTATTTCCTGTTTATGTTACTGAATGCATCAATTAGTTCTAATAGGTATTATTTTTTGGTGGAGTCACACAGTTTCCCATATACATAAGATCATGTCATGTGCAGCAGAGCCAGTTTTACTTCTTGTTTTCCAGTTTGGAAGACTCGTGCTTTCCTTGCCTAATCACTGTCGCTGTAAGTTCCAGTACTTTGTTGAATGGAAGTAGTAAGAGTTGGTGTCCATGGCTCCTTCCTGCTTATAGAGGAAAACTTTTCCCCCTTCACCACTTGGTATGGTGTTAGCTATAGAATCATGACATTTGGCCTTAATTTTGGTAAGGTGCTTCTTCTCATCTGTCATTTGTTGAGAGTTTTTGTAAGTAAAAAGCGTTGCATTGCCTCAGTATTTTCTTTGCATTTACTGAGATGGCCAGAGGTTACTGTCTCTAATTCTGTCAATACAGTATATGGTGTTTGCTGACTAGCACATTTTGAACAATTCTTGAACCCTAGGGATCAGGCCCTGTGTTCTTTCTTTTTTAACAAAAATTTTCATTAATGTGCTATTGAGTACTTTATTTCAAATTCTGTCACACAGCTACAGTTATCAGGACTGTACACTGCTGACATAAAGCATGGGAACTGATCCCAAAACCCAGAAATAGCGCTTTACCCATATAGACAAGAAATTGTCAACAAAATGCCAAGAACACGATTTGGGAAAAACACAGTCTCTTTGAAAAATAGTGTTGGGAAAATTGGATATTTACATGCAAATAAATGAAATTAGATCATTAACTTATATAATACTCAAAATTTAATTCAAAATGATATAAAGATCTAAATATATGACCCGAATCCACAAAACTTCTAGAACATAAGGAAAGATTCATGAATTTAAGGTTGACAATTACTTGGCTGATAAAACACTAAATGCGCAGGTAACAAAAGCAATAACAAGGAAGATGGGTGACTTCAAATTAAAGATTTCTGATAGGAAACAGTCAAAAAAGAAAAGGTAACCCACAAAATGGAAGATGATATTTGCAAATCACATAAGAAGTTAAAGCTTAAAATAAATTCACTGGTGTAACTAAATAACAAAAAAAAAATTCTCCAAATAATCCAATCAAAATAGGCAAATAACCTGAAGAAGCATTTTTCTGAAGAAGAGAAAAAGTATCCAACAGGTTTACAAAAATATGCTCAATATCACTGATTATCAAAAAAAACCAAAATGTATTAGCATGATTTGTACACTCCACAACACACATGTAAAAGCATTCCATTGAACCCATAAAAATACAATTATTTAGCAATTGAAAACAACCCAACTTTAGAGAAAACAACAGTAGAATATTGCCTCACACATATTGCAGTGGTTACGAAAACAAAGTCAAAAGATAAGAATGACAGTAATGCAAACTTGTGTTGGTAGGGATATATATATATTTTTTTATTTTTTCAATTTTTTAAAATTTATTGAAAATAGAAATTCAAAGCCTTTGCTTCTAGAGCTACCAACAGATCACCCATGGATACACTGGACAGGCTCAAAATGTTACCTCCACCACTAAATGTAATAGCTTTTTCCCATTACTAAGTCTTGTCCCACTGATACTATCCAGAAGCCATGTGGATGATTATGGAGTACATGTGTAGGACATTTGCTCAAAGGGAAGTCACAAGTTTTGTGCCCCTTGTCACAGTGACCCTAGATTCCTGTTGGGTGTGTTGTAAACAGAGAAGCCATTCTTCAGGCTACCTGCTCTGAGCACACCCCTGGTAGGGATATATATTAATACAGCATAGATAGAGATGGATGGATGGATGGATGGATGGATGGATGGACAGAGCGACAGATGCAGATATTTACACTGGAAGAAATATAGATTTGTACAGCATAGACAAATGTTACATTAAGATAGATATAGAGAGACAGAGAGATACATGCATACAGCAAAATATAATTCAGCTTTTTTAAAAAAAAGAAAGAAATCAATCCTGCAACTCCGACCTAGCAGAAACATTTGAGAGTCACTATGCTAAGTGAAGCAAGACAGACAGAGAGAAAAATACTTCAAGAGCTCACTTCATGTGGAACCTTAAAATGCCAGCCTTAGACACAGAGAACACAGCTGTGATGATCAGGGAATGAACATGGGGAAGAGGAAACATCGGTAATAGGGTAAAAAGTTTCTGCTCTATGAGAAATAATTTCTAGAAACTTACACTGGGAATACAACTAACTATAAATCCTCACATGTGTGAAATTTGCTAGAAAGGAAGATCTTAAGTAATGTCAGCACACACACATGCAGAGGCACTTGATATGTTAAATAGCTTCATTATGAGCCTCAGTCCTCCTCCTCCACACACAGAATTTTAATGTTCAAGTTCCCACTACATCATCCATAAAAATTCAAGTGAAGATGAATCCTGGACACACGTGTAAAGTCTACAATATGAAAGGAATGAAAAGAATATTACTGAAATTTGGAAACAGCAAAGACTTCTTTGAGATTGTACAGATAACAGTAGCCATTAGAAATTGATAAATTTAGATATCATCAAATTTAAAATGTGTGTTTATCAATAACCTTCATTAAGAAATTAGACAATATATAAAAGCATCAAAAAATTCCAAAAACTCACATGCTGCAGGAATTTGTATCCAAAATATATAAACAAATTTTATAACCTAGTAGTTATGTGGAAAATGCACCCAAAGATAATTTAATTGCGTTTCTGAGAGTTAGATACATAAATGACCAACTGACACATGAAAAGGTATTCAGTGTCTTTAGGATTTGCAAAACATTGATTTAAATCCCATTAAGATTTAATTAAACAGATTAAATGTCTCATGTTGCATGGACTGAGATTTCCAAATGTTGGCCACAAGCAGAGCAAAATACATTTTCTTACATTGTGAAAGGAGTTATAGAATGGTGCAGTCACTTTGGAAAACTAGTCCGCAGTTTCTTAGAAAGCTAACCCTATGGCAACTCCAGTGCTCAGCAGCTATGCATTGTGTATTTAATTATATGAATAAAAACCATGTACACCAAGTGACATGTGTGTATATTTTTATACCAACTTCATTAATAAAAGTTAAAAATTGGCCCTTATTGAAGTGTTTTGAAATTTTGTTTTAGGTTTTTTTTCTTTTTTTTTTCTTTTTCTCCTTGAAGTAAAGTGGATTTGAGGGGGGAAAACTTAAAAATTGGGAACCATTCAACTGCTAACAAGGGAATGGGGCTACAAAATTGTAGTACATGTGTAACATGTAGTGCTCGTCAATAATAAAAATAAATTACTGATTTGTGCAATAATATAAATGAATCACAATACACACTGAATGACATGTCAGTCATCCATTGTATGATTTCAATGTTTGTAAAGTTCAAAAACTAACAAAATGCATCTATTGCAATAGATATCAAAACAGTGGTTGCCATGAGGAAGTAAGAATTAAGAATCTTACTTAGTGAGAATCACAGGTAGTATATTTTTATTCAAATGTTGGTTACAAGAGTTGTTTGCATTTGTCAAAACTACTGATACTGGTCACTTAGGAATTAGTAACTTTTCTCAGTGAAGAATTGTGCATATCAAAGTATTTAAATTTTACTTCACAATATGAAGTTTGAAAACAAAAGATCCTCTTCCTGACCACATATCTGGAAAAGTAGTATAAATATCTGAGAAAAATACTAATTGTAAATGTAACATATTTTCCCTTTCTAGCTAGGACCTTACAAGAACTATTTTTCCACCTGTCTTCCAGCCAAATTTGTTAACAGTAGAAGTCATTGTCTTGATCTACTATATTCATGATCTTATTTTATTTCTGAGTTGTAGAGCTCTTATTAGTTGATATTGTTTCAAAGCATTGTAAAGAAGTATCTCTCCTATGTTTATTAACACATAGGTTCACAGAGACATTTTATAATATTAATAGAATTCAGTAGCTACTTCCTAGGTAGGGGATATGTGTATCTGTCATTTTAAAGTTATGAGCCATTAAATTTTGAAAAGACTTCAAAAATAATGGCTGGATATGTGCATACTATTTTCACAATTCAAAGATAAGTGTTTGTCAGGTCTTTTTCCAGTATAAACGCAGATAAAGACAATAAATTTAGGAACCTGAATTCTGAGGGCCATAAGAAAAGAACTGCCAAGTTTGTTTGATTTAACATCAAGAATAATGAATGTTTAATCCTTTTACATTTTTTAAAAAATTATTTCATGTTGGAGTTTATAGGACTGTTTTTGGTACAATGAATACATATGACGTAATATGAGAAGTCTCTACTTCTACCCAGGCAAAGTGCCAAGGAATGTGACCTTTAAGACATTCCTGTGTATAATTACAACAATGTCTGTTTGTTTACATTTTAACAGGGGCATCATGTCACATATTGTTTTAAAGGAGAATTTAGGGGGCCTGTAAATGTCCACATTTATTTTTAGAAGTATTTCTGTTGATGAATTATTAATTTTAATTTTGTGAGTTTTATTATGTTAAAAAATGTGTACTTAGGGAAATAAAATATCAATAAAATCTTAAGTTTTTAATATGTAATGAGTGTGTAGAATAAACATCAATATTTTCAACATTAACTCTTTACCTGCTTAGAATATCTAAAAAAAAAAAAGCAGAAATAAATTCTTACATGAACCACAATTAAAATGCAAACAAAACTTTACCACCAAATTAATCCTTGCTTCAATTACCACACCTAAGGCAGTCTTCACAAATTAACAACATGTTCCATACACAAGTCTTGCTTACAGTGAGGGCACATGTGCTTAGCTTTTTTCCCTCTGTTTTGCAGGCCTTACCTGTCACCTGTCTTGTCTTCCTCTTTGGTCAGGAGCTTCATATTACATTATACGATGCTCACTTAGGACAAAAATGAAATATCAATAAAATAATCAAATATGTACTGAGTGTTTAGAATACACATTAACATTTTCTTCATCAACCGTTTGCTCACTAAATATAAAAAATAACAACAGAACTAAATTACGATGTGAACTACAGTGAGCATACAAATTAAACCCCACCACAAAAATAATCTTTGTTTCAATGATCACTCCTAAGGCAGTTTTCACACGAGAACAGCATATTTCATATACCAGTGTGGCTTGCAATAATGGCACATGTGTTTCATTTTCCTATCTTCTTTGGTCACACATATCTGGAAGTCTTGCATTTCTCCTTGTTATTTTGTGCTCGTTGTTTTCTTTGTAAACTGTGGAACTATTTATGTCTGATACGTTTAGGATGAAGTAAACTACAACCATTGGCCAATGCATTGTGTTTCAAATGACATCATAGTTGCTGCATAACTTGTCAACAACATGTTTGCTTCCCTTTCCATTTTGCTATAAAACGTGACCATTTCTGGCTTCATTTCTCTTGAGGATTATGGAGCAAAGATTTGTGGTAGTTGTTGTTTGATTTTTTGAGACAGGGTCTTGCATCACAGTTCAAGCTAGTCTGGAATTCCCAGTAGCACAGGCTCAACTTAAACTCCTAGATTTTCTTGTCTTGGCCTTTTGAGTCCTGCGATCATAGGTGTGCACCACCACCCATGACTGGCTGCACTATCAATTTTATCATCATGGTGCAATATTGATGATACCAGTACTACTTTTTTTTTTCACCAATAGAAGGTCAATGTTATGTCTTTCTCAAATTCAAAGATTGTACTATACATTTCTCTTTTATGGACTTGCAGAATTTTTTCGGGAATCTTGCAAATAGTTTCTGTGCTGATAAACGGGTGGGGTTTTTTGTTTTAGCAAATTTAAAGCCAATAGGTATTTCTTGAGCCAATTTTTGGATGTGACATTTGGGTTACTTTTTGAAAAAGTTCAACACCTCAGTGCGCAATGTCATACATTTCCTTACTGCACAAATAAAGACCTGGTGATTGAGTTCTAGGACAAATTTCTAAATTCAAGGTGTAAATGTCTTTTCATCTACCAAGGGTATATATTTTATACCATATTTGGGAAGTTTATCTGGCATATATTGGAGAAACCAACAACCACGCAATGATGCAAATTGCCAATTGCCATGCATTCAGATGATGTATAAATTGCCTGACAGTTCAAAACAAAGCTTTCAAAAAATGAATAAATAGCAGCCAAATTGTCACATTTTTTCTTTTTTCTTTTTTGGTGAGTCCTTTTGTTGTCAAAACTAGGCAATTTTGAAAGAAAACAAATCTCTTGAATGTCACTGTTGTTGTAAAGATCTCAACACTACATGTGTCACTCCATAAGTACTTCAAATTCTGATGATTTGAATGATAAAGTTCTGCTATGACGACTCTAAGTTCAGATATTAAAGTAGTATGATAAATATATTCTTGAGTAGTACTAGTGATGCATATAGAATGTTTTGCTTGTATTTCATTACTAGTGTAATTCACAACACCTTGTACCATGTTGTTCACTACAAACAATTTCCAGCATTGAATCACAGTGTTGACATTCCACCCATCCACTAGGTTGCAGCCAAGCAAAAGCCTAATAACATTTCCTGACCTAATTGTAATTGATTACTCTGATATACATGACCATTTTTATCATTTTATAATTTGACTAGTCAAATATTTTTTCACACTCCTGTTTCCTTCTGCATCCAAATGAAAATCTTCATTCTATAATTCACTGTCATATTCTGCTGCCTTCTTCAGCTTACAGGATTCAAGTCCTCATCAGTAGCAAGTCACCTGATGACTCACCTTCAAACTCCTTCCAAAGATATAGAAGTGGCTTTCCATGTGACATTGTGCTAAATTGGGCTAATTCTACCAGAAAAGATCACAAGAAAGCTTGTAGTAAAGAACTATAAATACACAGAAATGTTACATGGCGTAAAACGTGAGTAAAACTCACACATTTACACATTGACAGCGGTGCACACACTTTGCCATTCATCATACCAACTGGATGAGCACAAAGTAGAGCTCGGGAGATGCATAGCCAGGTACCATAATGCTAAAGTGTATATTTTCATTAGAACAATATGGTCAGTGTGTATTTTACCCACCATGATGCTCCACATGATTTTTATGTCAGATTTTGTTTTGTTTTTAAAATTAGAGTCTCTGAATTTGGTTTTGAAATTTTCTGTCTCATGTCTTGGTATTTTGCTGTTTCTCATATTGAAAAAAATTTCTCCTATGAATTTTTCTTTTGCTTCCACTCCTTTCTAGTGTTTGCATACATACATTTTTCATCTTACAAAAGTTTATTTCTATATGTTTTAAGTGTGAGTAAACTAATACATAATTACATTTGTCTTACATTCTTACCACATCAGGAAAATTATCACTGAACAACATAGCCACACAGGCAGTTTAAGGACTATGCATTATTTGTTTAAAGTAATCATACCAACTTAATTATCAGTATTGTTCTCATTTATTTAACTAATGGGGCACAATCAGAAGTGATCTTCATCATAACACAGCCACGAGTGTTTCCTTTTATGAATTTTATTTCCTTGTTTCCCTTGCTCCCTGAGAAAGATGATGATGTCACTGCTGTTTTGGGACACTTCAACATGTTTAGATGTACAGCTATTTAGAAAGGTGATTTTTAAGACATTCGAGAATTAAAAAGAAAAAAAAAAAGAAAAATCAATTCATGAGTATGGTCTTGAGGCACACAGAGTGTATTATAAACTAAATGTTTTTTGATTGCATGTGTTAAATGAACTCATTTTTAAAACCCAATAATATAACTACAATGCATAAAATTTAAAAATTTATGAACAGAATAAAGCTGCATTTAAGGTCAATCTTACAAATAAAAGAATTATTATGTGACTATTATCTATTGGAAAGACTAAATGAAGTTATGCTCAAAATTAAGTATGTTGGACATGTAAAACCAGTAAGGTGAGATTGATAATTTTTTTAAAAGATATTCTTCAAATGTTATCAAATTTCTAGGCACCAATACAAGATTCCTGATACATTTGTGGAACAAAACTAGTAAAGTATAATTTTGTAAAGTATAATTTTCCATTATTTTCAAAACACATTTTTTGTTATCTTTGAATACTTGACTTTGGGGGGCATTATAGCTGTGTAATTACTTAGTGGTTCAGCTGAAGCACCTGCCAACTACATATTGGTATTTCTGTAATTAAAACTGGATAATTAAATCTGGGACAAAATATAATTAACCTACATTTTAGGCCAGATTTGAACCTTCTACTTTACCCAGAAGCCCCAATAACTTTAATGAGTCACATAAAATTCTAAAAATTAGTAAGCATTGGTCTCAATCTCCCTTAGTTACTATGTATTCTAACAATTCAAGGTTCTGCCAAAAGGAATGCTGAAGAATTTTTTGTCATTATTATTGTGGTTTCTAAAATATTATTTTACCCTCTTTCCTGGCCTATAGTTTAGCTAAGGGCATTATTTGCTCAGGAAATTCTCCATGCACTATATATGCACATTCATGCCAATCAAAGATAAGATCTTAAGAAAACACAAAGCCTGGAGTCCTTTGGACAAATCACAGTTATGAAAAATTGATGTAGAAAGAAATACTTTTAGGATACACAAACTATCTTAACTTGACGAAACTTAATGCCAGTGTACACACACTTCCTTGATTGTAATAAAAACAGACCCTCAATAAATAACTGTTCAGTGTATGTCTACATCTGTTTAGGAAGTTGAAGATGTAAGCTTTAGAACATTTTATTAATCTGCCATGTCTTCGGGCTCTAAACATACTCTCAAAACAGTGTTTTATATTCACACAGTACTGATATTTTTTCATCATTTTAAAGAATAACACCTACTTACCAAAGTACAAAATTATAAACACACTGACAGTTCTGGAAAAAATAAGTGAAAAACAGATAAACTATTTGATAGTATGATCAAAGAAGGAAATAAAAGTGGTATGCATAACTTAATGAAAATCTTTAAGTAAAAACAATACAGAAACATCCAAGATTGCACAAAGATAGATAGAGTCCCTTTTCTGGTTTGGAACCATTAAGTAAAACAGAGATATTAATTTTCTGATGCAGAATTGTCTTTTATACTTGGGGTGCAATGGATTGAACATGGGACCCCATACATGAAAGAAAACTACTTTACCACTGGGCTACATGACAAGCCTAAAATTCAAGCTTTAAAGATGCTTATCCTATTTTAATGGGCAAAACCTCTTCGAGGTTTCCCAAATGAATTCATGAACTCATTGCTCCCAGAATGTCAAATAAGTCTTTTAACAATCAGAGTGTAAAAATAGACTTTTCATGATAGAAATACTGAGCCCTGCTACATGAAGTGACCAACAAACCTACATTGGAGAACTCATGTCTTTTTATAGAATGAGAGTGTTTTTCCAGTATGAGAAGGAAGCTAAGAAAAGGCACAGAACTGACCAGAATCTCCTTGCTTCTACTGTTCCATTCAGGTGCTTGAATCTTGAACTTCTGAATCAAATGTTAATTCTTCAGAGTTGTTTTAATAACCCAAAACTCGGTGTTAATTCATCCTTACTAAATACTTTGTAAAATAACAAATCTTTGTTTTTTCACCTCCTTTTGAATGTAAAATAAACAAACAACTTTTCTATTTTGCTCCATGTACTGGACAAAGGGATCATTAACTCTTTTGGAATATTTTAAACTAATGAGCATACCTTTTTAGGTAAATTTTCTGAGACATTTTCCAATTGTCTATATTAGAGCCAGCTCATGTATTTTAAAATGATTTATCTTATCTACAATTCTAAGGACTAAATCAATTAACATTTTTATTCAACTTATAAATATTAAACCAATATTCACACAAAAACATATAACACATTCATTCAGTAACAAATATATGATGAGATTCGGGGACCCACTTCATGACCAAGGGCCGCCATCTTTAGATACTGGTGAATCAAATAATCCTCAGGATTCTGTTTTCTCTTCTCAAGACCTGAGGTCAGGGTTAATGATTACTTTTAATAGCTTTTTAAAAGGAAAAACTGACAGATCCTGATGTCCAGGCTAAGATAAAAATGAGAACATCGCATTGGTGTTGAGTTTCACAGATTTATATTTTAAAATTTGCGTATATCTCTTCCTAAGCTATCCCAGAAAGCTCAACCATGAGTGAAACTTCTCAATTCTATTCAGTGATGTTGCTGAAACCTTCAAAACTGTATCAGCCAACGGGTCCCATCCCACCCACCACCACCACCTGGCCCGGTCCCCTAGCACCATAGGTGCATGTGGCTTATCTGTGGCTGGCAGTGCCAGCAGCACTTGAAGTAAACGGACCAGGGGCAGCTTGGAAAAGGAAGTCAAACAGGAAGAAAAAAGTGGATAATATTTTATAAAACTATTGTAAGAGAAAAGCATACAAATCTTAGACTCTCGGGACTAAAAGTAACTTTAAAATATATTTTTCCAAATTACCAAATTCCTTATCAAATTTACTTACTTACTTAACTTATCAAAATTACTTACTTATCAAATTTTGCATTCTGCAAATTTTGCAACTACCCTTCCCAGTAGCTATCCAGAGTATATTTGGAAATTAATTGTGATGGTAGACTTATCTCTCTCTCTCTCTCTCTCTCTCTCTCTCTCTCTCTCTCTCTTTTAGAAAAACTTTAGTAGCAATTTTCCTCTTTGAATGAATGGATTCATATCCCTAAATTCCACAACTGAGGGTATGATTTAAGATTCCTGAAGTCCATCCCTCTAAGGTTGAACATTTAATCTCCTACTTTCTAGCTGGCCACTATTGAGCAAGTTACCAATGAGTAAAACAGGATAATAATAGGATTTACCTCCTAAAGACCTTACTTCTTTTCTCTCTAAACGTAGATAATAATACCTTTCTTGTAGAAGTGGTTTGGAGGAGCAAATAAACTTGATAAATAAAGGATCTCTTACAAGTCAGTATGCAGTACTGACAGCCGTTATTATGAAATTACGTGTTTCCTTCCCTTTCCTGACCTGATTCTAGCTGATCTAAGACATTTGCTGAGCATTGGAAGGAAAGCCTCAGGTACTGAATGATCACACAAGTAGACAGCAACCACAGCTGTAGTCTCATTATGCGAACCATGAATCCTTGTTAAAATCTGTAGTCACAAACACAATAGAGTTTAATGTTTGAGAAGTTGTTATTACGAGCTCGTTTCTGTTTGGACATTCTAAACTGAAGAAAATATTGACCTTGCTCCTTTTGTCTGGTTTAAAATTACAAACACAATGCCTCTATGTTATTGTTGGTCTCCTTAAAAATAAATCACTTCATTACTCATAACCTAAACTTTACAGTATCCTCCATTAGGTGAAACTCTATTTATCAGCTTGACGGTTGGAATGCACACACTTTACGAGATAAGATGTGAGGAGACATGTTGACTGCATCATAGGCCACTTGGCTAACCACAGTGTGGCAGCATAACCAGTCGTCACCAGAACTGTGTTACAGCTCTTGTGTCCAAATAATGGGAAAGATTTGTCTATTCAAGTATCTAGATCCAATTACTGATCAAACTAAGAGGCCATAGGCCCAAGGTAAACCATTAGGCAACCCTGGACTTCACTGTGAATAAAGGGAAAAAGTGGCAATGTGGTCAACAATTTTTTTAAAAACGCAACTTTCAGCACAAGAAGAAAAAACAATTTTCTTGGAGACTAAGAAAATAACTTAGCAGAAGTAGAAGAAAGTTTAAAAATTACTTTGCATTGTCTCTAGGTAGTATAAGAAAAATACCATATCCATTAGAGGATAAGAGATTAAGCAGGAAATACAACAAGATAATATACTTTAACATGTTTTAAAGGATGCATGTAAACCTTAAAGAGTTAAATAAGAGTTAAAAACTAAACTTAAAACTTTTAAGGCACAATCCAGACCTAAAATGACTCCACAAATAATTAAATCAGCATTGCATATGACAAACGCCTGCTCTCCCAGAATTCAAAAAAAAGCAGAATCGATTAGGTAACAGGGCAGACAGAGGTGAGACATAGAGCACTGACAAGAAAAGACTAGCACAGGAATAATTTGGTTTCTGAAGGACAAAGAAAAATTCCTCATACTCATGGAAGGCAATATTACTGATCTAGGATTGAGCATGTAATATGATTCCTGAATTAAAGACAAATCAATGTAAAAAAGCCCATTCTATGAATCCTATTGGTATTCTAGTTTAAATTACAAAAAAGAATGTAACAATCATTCAGAAAATAGGAGTACTCAAAAAGTGCAAATGTGAATAACATTTTTCTGGAATTGTATCTTTTCCCCACAGTAACAAATTCCAGAAGTCAATAGAGAGTCTTTTTTAAATGCAATTTGAAATGATTTTTCAAAATCAATGTGAATTAAAACTTGCACTGAAATTTGCTTTCATCAGAGTCTTGAGACCTCACCCCAGAGGGAACAGATGACACAAAGTGTTATAAAACAACTGGGAAAATGCAGTGGACACATAAATGTGAAAATGCTGGTAGATGATATCATTTGCTCAGAACATAGCAGGTTAAAACTAACACTCCACAGGGATGTGAATATTATAATAGTAATAATAATACACTTTATCAGTTTAACAATAGTATCAATATCTAATGTATCATTCAATATTTAAAAATCATGTTTCAGGACATCATATCTTAGTGGCTACTCTAACCTACTAAAAAAAACTTGAGAGATGAAAGAGTACTTTTTCTAATGGTGCCTCTCTGATGCTAAAAGCTATTTTATTATCTCTTGTTAAAGAAACCTATATGCCACAATGTATCATTATATTTATTATGGAAACTAATATTCAGAAATTCTTAAGAAATTCTCCTGTAAGAATGCCTGACCTACATATATATTTTATAATTGTATTATTTATATATAATTTTTAACAGCTGGAAAATACTTTATACATGTAAAGATGAAGTCAATGTTAATGGGTAGTGCTGGAAATTATATTTTTATATAAAATTTTAAAATAAACAAATGATGATACCAAGGAAAATTTACTCTATCATAATAAAAATCCATTTTTAAGCATCCTTTGATTTTTATCATTAAACCAATGACTAATTTACCTAATTACCCTTAGCTCATTTTCATATTTTTCTTTTTATTCACAAATCTATCATAAAAATTTAACATAATACAATTTGTTGAATTTCACATACATCCAAGGATTTGTCTGGTTTAATGTATTAATTTGATATTCTTATAAAAGTATGCTAAGGGTGTCTTTAGAGGCTGTGTTTGTACCTGAGAACTTGAATGACAGTTTCATTGATAATTTCAACCAAATTTCAAAGATATGTTGAAATGACTTGTTTTCTGTAGGTAATGGTATTTTGTTGGAACATATTAGTAAAGCAGAATAAGGGGATTTGTTTTGGTGTATTGATATGCAATAGTAACGTATTTTGATGATTTATATCCTTCCTATCCCCTTTGCCTTTTCTACCCTCTCCTTCCTTCCTTCCTGTCGCCCTACACATCTCTGAAGTCTAACTCCTAGATTCTTGTCCTCCCATTTTTATTGATTTTTTACATAGCTCAAATCAGTGAAAACTTGCAATGTTCAATTTTCTGAGACTGGGTGGTCTCCATTTCTATCCATTTTCCTGTAAATAATATAATTTTCTTTACATACATTAAAATACATTTTCATAATCTCAAAATATTGAAGATATCTATGCTTTTCTACTTGACTAAGTATTATGGGAGTTGATAAACATGACATGAAATGATACCAAATCCATAAGATATTTTGGTAAGTTTAGAAACTTCAGTGTAGTAGAAAATTGTGTTGAAAAAGTATTTTGAAACGTTGAAAGAGAAAACTTACAAATTACAAAAATGATTAACACTATTCAGGAAGGCATGTCATTTTTTTAAAAAGTCCAAGTTCTGTTTAATTGATGCAAGAGGGGTACCACATGAGAACCAAAAGTAGTAAAGAATAAATGTAGGAGTTAGAATCTAGCAACAAGGAAACTTGTGTTTACCTCCATTTAACTAGAGTCAGCTAAGTGATCAAGAGACCCATAGGGTATATCTGAAATCAACAATTCCTAGAGATTACATTATTATTACAACAAAAGTGGGCACTCTCTGCATAACTTTTATAGCATCCCTTACATGGTAATTTCATTTTATGACATATATTATAAACACTAAATTATAAATTATATTATAAACACTAAAACACAGGTTAATGATCATAACTTGAACAAAAATGTTTTAAGGGTGAAATTAGAATGTGCTGTTATCATTATTATACTTTAACACTATCCTCAAATTACTCTTGACAACACATACATATGATAATAACTGTGTTTTCACCAAAAGGAAGAATAGAAAATTAATTCTACTTTTTCAGTTTTACAGTATTGACTGTTGCAAATTTTAATGTTTCCCAGTGATAAATTTTAGGATAATAACTAAATTCTTTCACTCCAGGTTTACTTAAAAATGTCTAATCTTACCTCTACCTAAAAGAATAATGAAATTAATATACTTCCTGAGTTAATAAAACATATTAATAAATAAATGAGTGGTAAATTTAAGAATGAGGCACAAATTAATAATTTTCACTAAGAGTTAAGTAGCAGAATAAATGAGAAAGAGGGGATTGTTGCATTTTAGATGAAATTTTTAAATCAACCAAAAGTTAATGTACTCCCTTAGGTTCCTGGATGGATTTCCCTGCCTTTAGACTCAATGAATATGAATATTTTGAGTCATAATGCATATGATATCTTTTGATTTGAACTTGAACTGATTTCAGCAAGAGGAATTATACATGTTTAATATTTTAATTTCTGAATTATCTAATACGCTGAGAGTATCTTAGTGAAACTGAAGGAAGTAATCTGCCAGTTCAACAAATTGCAATTATAGGACATTATTTAGAATCCTTTGCCAATGCATAGCCTACTAAAGTGACAAAACTTTGACTTTACAAGAAATAGACATGGGTTTAAAATATAGATCATTATTTGCCTGATATTAGACATTCAAATTACTGTATCTTTTAAGTATTATAATGTAACCACAAGTAAAACTTAGTAAGTTTGAAAAATGCTGTTTCCTTATCTTTGTATCATATATTTATATTTCATTAATATATAAAACTTTTAGACTATCAGTTCATTTGCAATTATATGTATTGATCTCTTATTAACTTGAATACAACGTTGTCCAAGTGCCAACAGATGGGAAAGAAGAAAGCATAGGCCTGAGGTGATGACATCACTTGAGAAGATCTCTGGGACTAGGCACCTGTTGGTTTTCACTCAGTTCACACTGCCCTGGTGAGAGGGGGCTGGGTTGGGGGACTAATATTTTAGAATAGCTTGATTTAAAAAGTTACACGCAATTACAGAATAAAAATATTTCTGGCTAATCTACATGCACTGTTATCTTTGAGTCAAATGAAGACACAATTGTGGGACTTGAGAAATGCTAGCAGTCTAAATAGTTCTTGCAACTCAATCCTCACTCTGATATGTGGTTTGGATTGCCTTAGTGACCTCCCTGCCCTCTGTCACCTCCAACTTCTGTAGAAGTGGACTGGTGATCTTTAAATTCACTTTGTCGTTTATGTGAGCTCCTTTGGTCTAGTTTTTATGCCGCTGCAAGGGAAGGGTGGTAGCTTTAGATCCAACTTATTTCAGATGTTATTAAGCCAGTGAATCTTAACTAGGATTGATTTTCTCTCATGTCCTCCCTTCAGAGATATATGGCAAAACCTGGAGACGTTTTTGTTTGCTACGTCTCGGGGTGGGATGCTAGAGCAACATGGAGGGCAGAGACCAGGAATGTTGCTAATCATTCCGTGATGCATAGGAGAATTCCCTAACCCCAAAGATTTATTCAGTTCAAAGTGTCAGGACTGCCTGAGTTAAAAAAAAATAAGGTATCCAGAGAGTTATCAATTACTGTTCTCGGTAGCAACAAAACTATGAAATGAAAACCTCTGGTCTCTGGTAACTCAACTTGTAATTGGAAAGATGGAAAATACACACAAGCAAAAAATACCTATATTGGCTTTAGAATGGCAAGTGCTATAAAATAGAATAAATAGATAAAATGAATCATGGAAGAAGTAAGAGGGGTAGAGACAGGAACTAAAATGTCTTCAGCAGAACACACAGTTGCCACATGAAATTCTTCCCAATCCATCTTTTCTCTCTCCTTACACAGTTTTGTCTTAATTTAATGCATAAAACATCTTTAAAAGCCCACAAAACAACAATATTCTCTAAATACACATGCTACTGCCATTTTATACAATGATTTGGTGAATTTTTATAATCTTATAGTTGATTTCATAAAGATTGAAAAATAATTTGTTTTCACATAAACCATTGCTTACACAGACTAACACATCTAGCTCTTCTTTGGAGGGATTTTACTTTTATTTAAATGTTTTAAAGGTAGAAACTCATTCAAAAAAATGTTGCTTAAGAAGACAAAGAAGAAAAGCTAAACAGCAGTGTATTTAAAAACCTAAGTCAGAACATAGTTAAAAGACAGTTACAAGATGCAAAAGCACTGGTTATAAAGTGGCCCACCTCGTGTAATTGTGATTGATCAAAATCCACTTAATAAAGATGGCAATGGGCAACTGTTTAGAGGAAACCTGACCCTGCACTGTGATGTAGAAACAGGTAATTCATGAGATTAAGATGCCCTTAAACATCATCAGGAGGCAGTCAACCCAAAATGTAATCCACGTAAAATAAGTCATTCACCTAGAAACACTACACAGGTGTATGGAAAAGAGTAACTGAGCACAGTGTACACTGGCCAGCAAGCCCAATGCTGGGGTGCCTAGGGGGGAGGGCAGGCCCTGGCCCAGCCTCTCCCTGAAGCTGTGTCACCCTGGAGGGACACAGATTCTGCTCCACACTTTCCATCCGTGCTAACAAAGGGAGGGGATGAGTCCCTGCTGCACACTCTTGTCCGGGCTGCCCCTCTCTGTCTGTCACAGACCCTTCTACAAAGGAAATCATAGTCTGTGTCTTGTCATGTGAAAATCAAAGCATAAATATCAAAATAAAGGATAAATAATACGAATCGATGGGGAAGGAGATCAAGAGGTGGAGAGAGGGAGGAGGGAATGAAGAAACGTTTTACACCAACTCGTGAGGAATAAAATCATTATTACTGTAAACATACACACTAATAACATTTTTTAAAAATCTTGCATTTTACATTCCTCTGAATATTCTATAACATAAATGTGATGGGTCTGCAACCCATATGTTTAAATACATTAGCAATTCCTGATTTGTGAAATGAACTCTGGTAGTAAAATTAACACTCCGAGCCAATGTACCTTGTTTATCTTGTAGTTTGGCCATGTACTGATACATACTCCCAAAATACTCTCCTATGGAATTCATAGTTTTTTTGCCAACTGGAGTAAGGATAGTCTCCTAATGCTACAGACATTGAGTAGATTTTTTTCAGAATTAATTAAGTTTTGAATTACACCAGTTCTTGGAACACTGGACAATAGTGTCTGTTTTTATGGCATGCTGATTCCCAATACAAATCAGTGAGCTGGTATTTTCATTTACAAATCAACCTGGGGACGTTAGCTGTATGAGTTGCACATTTGTTTGAGCTCATTATCATCATTTCAGGGGCAAAGTACCAGATAGGGTACCAGATAGGGCTGCTTCTGAGCAACATCTGCTAGTTTCTCCTAGCACAGGCTGCTTGGTTGCATTCCTGTCGCTGCTGGTTTCACCTTGATATGAACAAGGAAGCTCAGTGAGAGAAGAAGAGAAGAACAGCAGGGTTTAATGCCTCTTCCTCTTCTCTTTGCCAGCTGTTACTTCAAAATTTAGTAACCACTTCCTCATTTTCTTATCCAAGCAAAATTAGATCCATCGAATCCCACCACATTACCCTCCACATGGGAGAGGGAGTTCATAACCAAACGATCTGATCCGAAGACAAAACCTGTACACAAAATCCAGATGATCACACAATCTATGTGATTTTGGCCTTGTGTCATGACCTCCAGGCTAGAGAGATCCCATAGGAGAAAACTGAGCAGCAGTGCTCACACTTCCCTTCATGACTCATCCTGCAAGCTGGCCTCTTCTGCTCCTTTAATTCTCTGCTTTCCACCCCTTCTGACTCTCAGATTTCAGTCACTTCGGCTCCCTAGTTTTTATCTTTTCTTACCCCCAAATCAAGTGGTTTGTTTCATTTTGCATTTGGTCCTAAGAATAGGTAGATTTTATTTAAATTATGCTTTTTTGATAGTAGAATTGGGCTTTGTATCATGTGGTTGGATAAAATTTAAGGAAAACATTCTGTATTACTTACGTGTCCTGTCTATCAGTGTGACATTGATATATGCCATGAGCGCAGATGAATGGGAATAAGTAGACAAATCTCACAAGACAGACCTTTTCAAAAGTGCCCATTAGACTGCTGATCTTAAAATCAACCAACAAAAAACAACAAACAAACAAATGCTGAGGTAGCAGAAGCACTGGAATTATCCTCTGTGAGCTGGAGAAACATGGCTGCTAATGTCTGATCTCTTCACCGCATCGTGCCCAGCAGTCCAGGGGCCACCCTTCTGCTGCTGAAACGAGGAAACCAACAACGAAGGATAAGGGTTTTCCTTTCAGTCAAATACTCAGCAGAAAGGGAGTTAATAAAAGCCTGTTTAGAGCTGGGAGGAGAGGCAGGACAACTTTGATGATTATAGTTTCCTTAATTGTCACAATGATGCCTTGGTGTCTGCCTGAAAAAAATAGTGACTAAGCAGCATTAAAGATTATTAAAGAATTAAAAATCAAAGTGAAAACCTGGAAAGGATCACACAGAAAAACATTCACTAATAGAATGCAATACTCATTATGTTGATATGTTTGACTTTGTGGAAGCAGCAGGAATTCAAGAATAATAATCCATCGAAAGAGTTCGTCAAGTCCCTACATAAATGAATATTTTTCTAGTATACTGTAAATTATTGTTTGCATGTTTCCCTTCAGACTTGTTATATTAGTAATGTAAAATATTCGATAAACATAGTATGAAAAATATTTTCTAGTGTGCATAATTGATAGTATAACAACATAGAAAAATGAGTTATGAGCCTCTGAAATATGTTATAAATCAGATGGTTAAACTGCTATATGGGCAAAAGATAATTTAAGAAGATCATCTGTGTTTGTGGCTGAACAGAGCCCTAGATGCTTTTGTGCAGAAAGGAGACCAATTCTTGATAACTCTGTAATGGATCACTGCGTAGGATTTATATAAGAAAGTCCTGTTCACACATGAGTAGATAATTTTCCTAATTACTTCATCTAGGAAATAGTGGATTGACTATAATCAGCACATACTTTAATGAACTATTTTGTTTTCACTTCAACAATTTTTACATTTTGCCATAAAATCCATGAAAAGCTTTTGAGATACTAATACTTAATCCACTTTCAAGTGTGGAAAGGACAATGCTATGTTACCACTGAGTAGACTGTGGGTGACTTCAAATCGACCCAGTCAGATGTTTAAAACAAAGCACTCTGGAACCGTAGAGTGCAAGCATTGAGTGGGCCCCAGGCAAGAGCCTCTCATTCACACCTTTCAGTAGATGGATTCCATAGATGTGAGGCCCACATACATCACACATTCATTCATTAATAAAGTTAGCTAAAATATGGCAAAAAATAAATTTGACAGCAAGGCGGTTACTTAGTATTTAAATTATTTTACAAAGGAGGAGGAGAGCCAGAGTGCAAAGGGCAGGGAACCAGACATACACCCCAAATCCTCAGCTCTGTGACACGCCCAGATACACATAGATGCGAATCCCATCAATCCGGGGAAGATCTCAAAGCCAACCAAGGTGAAACTCTGCCCTAGCTACCACCGCTGACCTTTGCATATCTCCTCCCTTTTCAAGCTGCCTTGTTCCCTACTTCTTGACTTCCTTGTCTCTCGACAGGTACACATGTACGGCTGCTTTCATTAATATTACATATTTCCTAAGAGGCTTTGAAAATAGTGCACTATAGTACCAAGATGCCTCTTTATACACTAAAGTGGTAATAGTAATAAAGCAAGAAAATTTTTCTAACATAATGGAAAATAAAATTCATCTATGAGTAAACTTTGAAAAAGAAAATGATAACTGAGAATTAAAATCAATTTTTAAAGTTTTACATTGATGTTTTTTAAAATAAGTACCATATTATTAATGGGCACTATTTTTAAAGCATGTTTTATCAAAATAAAAAATAGTTAAATATAACAAACATCAGTTTTTAAGAAAAATTAAAAATAGCAACAGTTAAAAATATTCTGTTAAATTCGATATTTGGAATAGAGTAGCCAAGCACTATGACAGACTTTCAAGTTTCAAAACTTAGCAAAAAATTTAAAATCAACCTAAAATCAAACTTAAATAATAATAGATGCTGTAATTATTAATTTCAGGATGACTAGCCACAGTGAACATCAATTAGCATTTCCATCTAGGCCAATAATTTTTGTTTCTTTAATTTTGGTAGATTGGATAATAAACCACTAGAAAGTTAACATAACAACAATTCAATAAAGCATGCAAGGTGTTTGCTAATTTTTTAATACTACTAACAATTTTTCTAAAAGACAAGGGGAGACTTCATTCATGCTACAATATAAAAGAGGATATGTCAAGGTTAATAAGAAGAAAGGACTTTTCTTTTTCAACAAATGAAAGAAATGTCATCATGGTTCAAACTGTCATTTAAAAAAATTTGCACTTCTTTATATCATGTTTGAAACCTTCTAAAATGTCTTTCTTTTCTAAAATATTCTGGCTGGCATTCAGCATCTTTTATTTTTACATTATCTCACGTGATTCTTTGTTAAGAGACACCGCAGGATATTTTTCATAAAATGTGCTCAGTTTAGAGCCTTGGGTTTATTTTATTTTTTACACTAATGCAGCGTTATCTTTGCTCTCCTCACAAGAACAAAAATATCTTGAAAGAATAAAGCTTCCCAAGGTCATGGGACTGTGTCTTCCCTACTCCTCAACCAGGTATTCATTTTTCTTAGTTTCTTGTCAGTGTGCCGTGATATTCTTCACATCTATCTGTGCCTTTGCTTTTATTAGAAGAAAATACAGCTATAGCTTTAGTGTCATGTGTACTATAAAGACAGGATTTTCAAGAGATTTGACAACTCTCATATTTCCCGAAGTATTCTCAATGTAACACAGAAACAGTTTATTACTGTTAAGTAGTGACTGTCTCTCCAGCTTGAATAATGAAGTTCCCTGGGTCAATATTTTATACAGTGATACATTTAGGGAAGCATTCCTCTTCGGCTTGGCACTAAAACAATGGCTGTCATAACACAGATCTATGCATTATCAATCTCACCTGCTACCACAATCAATCTAATTCGTGGGGCAGGGAAGGTGTAATATGTTATTGAGTTAAACCAGGAGTTTTCTTCTACCAAAATGTTTGTAAAGGCGCATCATAAAATTATTTACAGAGATGAGCTCCTACTGTACAGCATGGAATAAATTCACCCTGCTGTGGAGAGTGCACAGAGCTGCAGGTGATTTACCTGCGTTGCTAAGGAAGCCAGAGTCCCAGCAGCTAGAAAACGCCAAGGCTCAGCCCCACAAAGCCGCTCAGAGAAGTGAGATGGCAGGGAGAAAGACAGACACGCATTAAAAGGCTGTCTCTTGAATCCAACAACTACAACAACAGAAGAAGAAGAAAAAAAAAACACCCAAAACCTAACACAAGACAGGTTTTATGGAATCATTAAAAATCAAAACCTTGCCTGACTTCCGTTTGAATATTTCATGACAAGAGACCATTTCTAAGGGAGAAACATTCCCTTACTGGACAGATAAGAGTAGGTTTTAACATGGAATAAATTCACAAACTTTTCTCAAGAAAGAGAATTTAGGCCATTTCAGTCTACAGAAGCCAAAATGTACATCTGCATCGATCCTCTTGGCAGCAGAAACGCAAGTCCCTTTGAAGCTTTAAGTTTGTACCAACACCTGTTAAGATTGCCTGCCCTCGGTTCCATTTTGTATCTGGCAGCAGTGCAAGTGTACTCAAATCGAAGATGATTCCACAGAATAAAGAAAATGTACCTTGGCTAGAAATGTACATTTATTTTTTTTCTTTATCATATTTTTTTCCTTTTTCCCCACATATTCCACTTTGGGATGAGGGAGACAAACATCTTGAAAAAGTGTTCTCAGCTCTATGGCTTGAGAAATAAATTGACTTCAATGGAGAAACCATTTTGATTTAGAATTTGACCTGCAGTTTCTAGTGCAGTTTATGGATGATCGAGCTGACTCGTCTCTATCTTTTTATTTCCTTCAGAACCAGTATAAAGAAGGGCTTGATTGACATCTCAGAACAAAGCACAATGATGAGCTTTTCATTTTTCATTATCGTCTTCAGCCGTCTTGTGTAGCAGACTGCATTGTACCAAGACAGTGTGTGTGTGTGTATGTGTGTATGTGTGTGTGTGCATAAGTGTGTGCAATGTATGTAGGAGTCCGTATTTTCAATGTGACAGAAACACATCTCCATGAAAAGATAGAGCCCACCCCCTTGAATTTAGGTAGATCTTTTTAAGTGTTCTAAATATAATATGGTGGATGTAATTCCTTATGACTTTAGTAGCTAAATTATAAAAGATGGTATCACTTCTGTCCAGTCTAAGATACTAAGATCTCTCTCTCTTTCTCTTTCTCTCCCTCTCTCTCTCTCTCTCTCTGCTCACATTTGGAATCAACCTACCGTATTGCAGGGAAACACCACATTAAAATTCTTTGTGCATCAGCTTCAGCAAAGGTCTCTAACCAATATCCCTCATCATCTCTGGACTTGTGAGTTACAAGCCACAGATTTATTCCAACCTTTCCAGCAAAACCCCAAATGGGGTAAAAGAAATAAGCCATCTCCAACATGCCTGTATACACATCTGACCCTTTAAACTCAGGAGAAATAATAAATAATTTTATTTCCAGTCACAAAATATTGGAATGATTTGTTGTGCAGCAATAATTAATATAGGCCATCACCTGTTTTAATCTTTCATCTCAAAATCATTCAGGAACCTACTAAAGAGTAGAAAATTACACCTGATATCCTTTTATACCAAGCTCTAAGCTTTACATGTTTCTCTTGGACTCTTGTTTCCTCATGAAACCTTTATCAAGAGTGACCACCTCAATGGCAAAGGAAACAGCCTCTTATTTCTGAATTTTTGCCTTGCAAGGTCTGCAGAGATTTTAATGAAGTAATTATGTACTTCAAGATGTACTGGTTTCAGAAACCTGAGAAAATAAAGCTGTTCCCCAGATGCCTGCAGAATGATCTTATCTATAAAAATGCCATGGGGCAGGTGACCTTGCCTAGAGCACGCTGCGCATCTCTCCAGGGCAGAGGCATAACCCTAACCTCTTACTCCTCCACTGGTCCTGAGCACTGGAACGCTGGGTGCAATTGTCACCACGCACTGCCAGCCTGAATACTAATGGGATCAGCATGCCAATCGAGTTCTTTGACTCTGAACATTCTGTAAAAGTTAAATAATTGAGTTCATCCTAGGATTTGAAGATATTGACATACAGTTAACCCCAAAATCACTGTATGAAAGAAATACAAGTGGCATGGAGCTATGGTTTACAATTCTTAAAGTTTCAGGATTATTTATTGAAACTGAATCTTACAACGAAGAGCTCTATTATAAAACAGATGAATGGTTCAGGTTTAAGGCGGCAATCGGGAATTCAAAACCCCAGCTGCTCTGCCCTACCTATTCCCCGCTCAGAAGTCTCCAGGAATTGTGCAGAATCCCTACTGGGATCCCAGGGAGGTTTGTGAAGCAATGCTGTAATTCCTCTCTGCGATGAAACTGGTACCGAAAAAGCCCCAGGTTAGTACGACTATGGAATATTTTCTGCTAGGTCTAAGTGGGATTTCTTCTGTGTTCATCAGATTCATCCATTTTCTGTGTTTTGCACACAAACATAATCTGAGGAAACCCCATGCTGATATCAAGGGCTTTGTTATTAATCTTATAGAACTCTTCCTCTGTAATTGCTAGAAGTACAAATTTTGAAAAACCATCTGCATAGCTAGGAATGTTTTTCCTCTGCTTTAGCAAGCTCACATAAACACCTGCTCATCATTAATTGAGTGGGAAAGTATTCTATTTCTGCATTTGGCCAGCCTCATCAGTTTATGTCCAATAGGTCATATTTTCCAAGTTATACCAGTATTATTAAAAAAGGATAAGATGTATTGAGTCCAATGCAATTGCCCTGAAATTCATTAAAATTAAAGTCCAAATGGGAACATGATCAATGTTGGTAATCATAATGTGCAGAACACTCACACAATCAAAACCTGTGTTCAGATCATATCTACCCATGTATTATACCACAGCCTTTCAGAAAAGATGGTACATATTTCACAGTAATGATAGTAGCACAGACACTTGCAGAAGCTACTATTTGTTATATACCCATTAGTGTATTTATGTTATTTAATAATCACACCAACCTAGGGGATAGGTACTACCTCTATTATCCTCACTTAATAGATAAGAGGATTGAGGCAGAGAAAATTTAATTAACCTGCCCCAAGGCCCCACAGCTGGTGAGTGCTTCTGGGATATCAAGCTACACAGTCTGACTTCAGAGCCCAAAGTCTTAAATATTATTCCAAACCACATTGATTGGCTTTCATGGATATCTATTGAAATAGTGGACTGGTGGATCCCAAGTCGGTTTCCTTTTCATTCTCCCATGTAAAACGCTTGGGGAGCGCTTAACAATGGCCCGAGCCCCCCTGTCTTCCAACTTGCCACTCATGCAGTCCACCCCTATTCCCCATCCCTGTTTCCTGCCCTGTTCTCTGCTGTGACTTCTGTGTTTGGTTTTGAATATTTCTGCTGCACCTGCTGAGCTGTTGGGAACTGTTGGCATGGATGCTATGCACCCCCGGCCAACCTCACCTGTCGCGGTCTCTGCTGTGCTGACTTCCTTGGTTTCTGCAGTTGGTCACAGAACTAAGAGACCTCCTAAAAGTGTCCCCAGGGAACCCAACAATTCCTTCCCTACTGTCACCTCTCTTTCTCTGCCATTTTCCCAAGGATTGTGGCATGGTTACATTGCTAACAGACAACTGCCTCTCTAAATTCCTCCAACATCCACACATTAATCTTCTCTGGGGCGGAAAGGTGTGATTCTGCTCATGAGCCTTGATAGCCATCCTTGTATCTCTCTGAGATGAAAGACATCTTTGTGTCCTGAGTTTGAGAGCCTGCTAAACAGAAAGCAAATTTCAATCATCTGTCTACTAAGCAGGAAAAGAAGGGGTCACTGATTCTATGCAAAACTTTTGAATTGTAAAATTTCACAAGTAGTCCACATTCCATTTTGGTGGGCCCGTAGTCAACGTCCATGTCAGCAAAAAGTGATGACTCGTTCATTAGATATTTCCCTCATACTATTTTACGCTATGCTCTCAGTCTTTTTGAATGTTATTTTTAACTGAAATGTAACAACTCTACAAATTTTCAGAGCACACTATGATGTTTTGATATATATGCATGTTTTGTAAGAGTCAAATTAGAGTAAAGGATGTTTTCATCACCTTGGACATTCAGTATTTCTTTCTGGTAAACTATTTAAACTCCAGTCGTCTAGATATTTTGAAATACATAACCCATTATTGTTAATTACAACTATTCTGATATGTAAGAAAACTCCATCCCTCGCTAGCTGTAACTTTGTACTCATTGACCAAATCTTCCCTATCCTCCTCCCCTGCCTTTATTCTCCAATCCCTGGGAGACACTATCATACTCTCAAATTCTAGGAGATCAATTTGTTAGAATTGACGTGTGACTGAAATCATGCAGTATTTTCCAAAACCCGCCTACATTTATTTACACAGATTTCATTTTTCTCAGGTTCTAATCTGCTATGTGAATTGAAACTAAACTCAATAATAAGATAATGTCTATGAAAAAGTCCTGATACTGCAAATAAACAAACATCATAGTTTAACATTATTTTATGGTTTCTTTCAATGTAGATTTAATATTAACGTGCAATTAGGAGCCATGCAATATGTGGGTACTTAAATTAAGCCATCCAGAAAGAGCATTAAAAAATATGCATTTATATTAAAGTAATAATATTGTGTAGCTTTATATGTAAGATAACGATCTTGTTGAGAATTTGCTGTGATGCTCAATTATGGGTTTGGTGTCAAAAGCTTAAGAGTGAAGCTCTGGGGAAGACTTCACCACTGAAAAGAAAACAAAAAGCACCATGTTTCCCATCTTTAGTTTTATATGTGCATTTCTGAAAAAGTATGCAGTAATTGCTTTGGGAGAATTATTTTGGTTTGGAAAAAGCTGCATCAATGTAAGAATTGCACTTAATGAAAACACAATGAGAACAAGGTAATGAAAATATACGAACAGGTAAATAAAACATTTTAAATTTTAAATTAAACACTCTGACTCAATATAATTTTATATATTTCACATAAATAGATACAAATTATATAGCCATATGCAAAACAACCACATGTTAATTCATGCACCTTATTTTTTAAATTAAAATTTGATGTTGCTTTCATGGAATCCTGTCAACTATCACAGCAACATGTACCTGGTAAAGATATGTTACTATCGCTGCAATCAAATAATGCAAACATTGTGTCACACCATACTAAGTGTTCAACACAAAAATTCCACTGAACCTTCAAGTAACACAGTGCTCTAAACAGAAGGTACCTCCCAAGCCAGCAGATATTTTTCAAGTGCTTTAGCCAAACGAAACATGCATCACTACGACTCCCATGATCACAGATAATTTGGAAGGAAGCGGAGAAGTACAATTCTTTGTCCAGAATGACCATAGTATTTAACATAGTGGCAATGGAATTTACATTATTTTTGACCAAAGGACTTTGCTGAAAATAGGAAAGTCAAATTGTAATTAAGTTACCTTTTATGAAATCGAAAATAATTTTTTTCTCTCCAATTCTGTGAAGTCCTTTTGGTTTATATAAGTATGGGTGCAATGCAGACCAAAAATTAATGCAAATAATATCTCAGTTCATAAGTAGATTCTGAAATTATTAAATGAAGTGGGTTGACCAGCCAAAAAATATTATCTGTCCATCATAAAAATTTATCAGTGTACATTATGGTTAAGGATGGGGAAAACATGACAGATAAACATTTACAGGACATCAATTTTTTAAAAGCTAGGTACAGACTATCTAGTAAAACAGGTATCAACAACAAAATGTAGAGATGATCTTGTCCAGGTGCTTTATATTTGTTTGTTAAATACAGTCCCAAATGTTCAATTACATAACATGCAGAGCTGCTTTGTTTCAAGGTTTCTGACACAAGCTGTCATATTTAATCTGCCAGGGTCATTGTGACCTCCGTATCTTAGTTTGGTCTGAGCTGCAAGAATGCACTACCCAGCAGCTGTTCACTTTCATTTAAGTACACAAAGAGGGAAGCCAGGCCTGTGACTGTGTGATGTCCAGCTCAATGGTCATCATGTTAATGATCTTATGAGTAGTAGATACACATTTTGTAAGTCTATGGAATTGAGTCCAAAAGAATGGCAGAGCAGGGGAGAAATACCATGTTCTTCTTCTGTCCCAAAAGAGGACTGCAGTGTTTATTTTATGTGAACTTAGTTCCAAATATTCCTTCTCCATGTTATACAGCTAAGTATTAAGCTCACTCTGATTTGAGAGTGCAGCTCAGTGGGTGATGAGAGCCCACAGAAAATCACACTGCGCCAAGAGTTACACCTACATGTCTCACCAAGCTTCAGACGTTCAAAGGTGGAATCTTAGGGAAGTGACTGGATGATGGGTGTGTGCCATCCATCAGTGAATTCATCTACTGACCAGTTTATAGCTGGATATGATGTTGGGAGGTCCAGCATGGTGGGAAGAGGTGCGGCACTGTGGGTGTGACCTAGAAGTGTGTCTCTCCCCCTTAATCCCTGCATTGCTTCCTGCCTGCTATGACGTGGACTGTTTTTCCTTTGCCTCCTTTTACCGGGCCGCAAGGCTTGGAACCAGCTGACTATGGACTAAAACTTCTACAAACTGTGAGCCAAGATGAATCTCTCCTCTTTTAAATGAGTTCTGTATATTTTATCCCAACAACTAGAACATAACTTAGGCACAGTGTGTCTACCTATATTGCAAAAGGTTCACTATATTTTTTTATTTGAGCAATTTTAAAAATTATACAGTAAAAGAATAAAACTTCTCTTTTTATCTCTACCTTTAACACACTCCTTAGAGCTAACACTTCATTCTAAACTTTCAGATATGGTGGGTGTAATGGTTCCATTGAAAGTAAAAATGGTACTTAATAATAGTATTGGGAGAACATTACAGTATCTGATACCTTTATATAATGTATTAATAAAAGTAAGTGTTTGATTTGGAAACCACATTGTAACTGTAAACTGATCTGTAAAGCAAAAAATAAAAATAAAGTTTGGGAAATGTTAAGGCAATTAGTGGTAATCATCAACAAATTAGAATGAAATGTCCATAATATTCTAAAATAAATAGCCAATTGCCAGATCTTTATTATACTTGAAATTTAATATTTTAACCTGATAAAGATTTTACTACTGCAGATCTCACTAGAATGCTATTAATTTAGCAATTCAATGGGGTTTAATCGTGACCAATTTTTAATACTCTTAAAGTTGGACACTACCCATAGGAGTTTCCAATGAATTAGTCCCAATAGCTCAGCCAATGATTTTATAACTAGCTTTAAGCAATTACTGTAATTTTATAACCCACAAGCATTTTATTTGATTTTTTTTCCTGATAGAAAAAATTAGTTCTAGTAGTTTTTCCTGGCTTTGGTTCAAAGGGTCTGATTCAGTAACCCAGTACTAAAATTTGATTCCTTTTCTCATTTTCTTGTCTTTTTGATTATATATAAATTGCACAAACCAAATCTGGCCATCTCATTTCCTTATTAAACTCATTTCTCCAGCTTCTCTCTGTTTAGCGAATAGAATCCATTCACTCATTTTCAGTAAGGTGCTATTGCATCTCACTAAGTTCGTCTAGTCCTGCTCCGCCCATTTGCTGGCTTGGGCCACAATGGTATGCTTTTAAAGAAAATATATGAGAAATACCAACAGACTGTGCCACATTGAACAGGCATTTTCTAAACAGCACTCCAGTGACTAGATACAGCTCTTGTCACTTCAAAAACTACACATCTTATTATACACTGTTTACTGCTTTAAGCATCAGTAGCAACTTGATACTGCGCATTAGAACATCATGTATTTTTCGTATGTCTATGAGCTTCCTGGAAGCATTCATAATGTTGAAATGGAAAAGGATTCAGTTTTCTGCCCTTTAGCTTACACAATATGTGTAAGAAGGCATCCACCTCATATCAAGATGGAATTTAAAAAGATCCATAGTTGAGTTCATCAGCTATGCAGGTTCAGGATTCACAAATGAGAAGCTTCACAATGAAACAGTGGAATCACACGAAACAAGAAATCTATACAGATATTCTTCCACTAGCTACTCATACATATTAGCTTTAATTATCTAAACCCTCTTAACCCTGAACCTTTTTAATAATGTCCTTGATAGGAGAGAGAACAGTAAACCTGGAAAATTCTTCGCTGATACTCTAGCTTCTCTTCTAGGCCTCAAGAGATTTAATGTGTCAGTCTAGTTCTTGTAAATGTCCGAGCTATAGCTCTTTTTATTATGTTCTCATATAATCTTCTCGTGTCAAGGGTCTTCACTCACTTGGAGCATTGTTTAGGGCTTACACTGAGGCTCTACAGACTCAGCATATTTCTGTATTGTGTCTTTGAGACCTATTACTGGGAGAGGCTTGAATAACTGACACAAAACAGCTATTAGGCGGCACACAAAGGATTTGATGAACTGGTTTTATACCCTTCCAAGTAAATTTTAATAATCAGAATTCAAAATCTACTTGTAAGTAGCTGAATTAAGGAAATACAATTTTAATGTTTGCCATACATTTTTTATTTCAAGAGATCCGAATGTAGACTATTATAGTGAGATTAAAGTCTATTTGTAGATGACACTATGGTGTATATAAAAAAATCTGAAGCAATATTTAAAAAACAAAACAATGCAAAACACTACTGGATGATCGGTGAACAAAAAATCAGTTGATGAATTGATAAATAAAATTAATTTCAAATTCATATAGTAGCAACACACAAAATTAATATTAAACATTAATGTTCAAGTTTGCTAATATTAAATCTCTACTCATGAAAAGGCAGTATTATCTTTATAAAGCAAGCCAATATATCAAATGAACTATGTGTGTCCAGAACTGTAGTTTTAGCCATTCACTGCATGTAGCTATTTAAATTAACTAAAATTAAATAGAATTTAAAACATCAGTTTAGAACCTACTGCTCTGAAGTGGTCAACAGTTATATGTGTTTATTCTCTGCCACAGTGACACCATATAAGGCTCGATTGGACAGAGGCAAACAAGGGTTGATCATGCAGACACAGTGTCTAAGAAAATTTTGGACCTTGATCTTGATGGCAAAATAACAGTATGTCATGTATGCCAAAAATAGTGATTAGCAGTGTGAAACAAATGAATACTCTTTAATATGGCAGAATTTGGTAAATATGTACAATGAATATTCATTAGAATAGAAAATATGTATTTTAATGCATTTGTTTTTACTTATTAAAATGAAATATTTATAACGTGACTATGCTAATTCTAGAAATAGTTATAATTTACTATAATCTGGCACACAAACTAAATAAAACTTGAGTAGCAGTTTAGTGTCTTAGGACATTCTGTGATATGTAGAAAAATTTGTACAATAGAAAACAAAATAAAATGGTCCAGGGTAAGAATAATAGCTACTGGTAATTTAATCAAAATTTATCATTATTAGACTATTTCATAAAAGAATAACTTATAAGCCTTTTCAATCAGATTGTTGCATTTTAGCTTCAAATATAAATAATATAACATGAAAAACAAATCCATCTCCCCTTGAGGAGCCACGTTTCATTCCGATGTGTGACCAAGTCTGGTTCTCTTTAACCAACAGACAAACTGTCCACTTTCCAAACATAACAGAAAAGAAAATACATCTACACATGTACTTCAGTTCAGTCTTCAAAGCTTTGTTTTTTGGAAAGTAATTCAGGCCATCGCTTTCTTTTCTGGAATCTGATTTCAGTGTAGAAAATTTGGACATGATATTCCTTTCCAAATGAATTAAAGTACATATTTGTGTAACTACTTTTGAATGCACTTGCACAGAATTATTCAAAGTGTTTATTCAGATGAGTTCTATTGCCAACAAAAAAAGCCAAGTTTTTGATGTATGTTTTCTAGTGAGCTGAAACACGAACTTTCTCTCAAATGATGTTAGCAAGTTGGCATCCTCCATCAGTTCAAAGATCTGTTAATGTCCAACACCTGTCCTGTTGTCTGACTCCTAGCACACCAGACGACTGCATTCAACCAGCAAGGACTCGAACTCACTGTCACTTGCCACAGACTATTGATGATGATAATGACAATGCTCATGGCTTATTCCATTTTTAATATTTTACTCCTTCTCCTGAACAAAACGATTCTTGATTTCTGGTGAGTAACATAAAGAAGTGGTCTATGTTCAAAACTGTGTCACCATCCATTTAATTTTTACAACCAGATCAATCTCAGTAGCAAACAGTGTAAAGTAACCAGCTGTTGCAGTTGTGACTGCAGTTATAGCTTAATAATTGTGACTTCTCTACAGAAACTATTCAACACATTTCCTAATGCATAAAAACAAAAGCTTTGCTGCACTCAAGAGAGTCACTAGATAAAAACGTTCTTCAGTCGCAATCCTGTGGCCCCTCTGATGTTAGCAAGCCCACTCTGCCAAGCCAATCCCGGATCAAGTCCTTCTTATTTCCTGTGTAGGGTAATGAGAAAATCAAGACATAAATATTACTTAAGGTCCTGCTCTATAATTGGTTCCTCAGGGATAACATGGTAATGTCATTTCTCCACCTAGACATCCACAGAAGAAACCTTATCATCGTAACTTCGCACAAACAGTACTGTGATTTCTACTTCAAAGCATTAAATGACCTCTTCCTCAAAACTCTCACACCTTTTTAAGAATTATAATGACTATTCCTCTGAACCAGCTTTACATCTTCTTAATTCATTTCCTGTTTCACCCAACCAGAGTCTCTTCTCTGAAGCACAAATTACATATAATATATACAAGATACATTGCATGCATATGTATAATATATTTTTATAAGTCATTTTAAGTAGAGATATTTTAGTGGAAAAGTAAGAATGCATGAAATGTATTATACCAATAAATAAAAGAAAAATAGCAGTTTTTTTGTTTGTTTTGGAGTTTTTGTTTTGGTTTGTTTTTGGTTTTCTGTTTTCACTCCTTTGACTCTGCTTAGTTGAAGTCAGATACTTTCTCATTTGCTCCAAGATCTCAGCATCAGGATTTATGTTTTTCAATCTATAGCATGCCAATGTCTTTGCAAAATAGTGACTGAGTTAAACTGGTGGAAAAAGAGATATGGCTCTGCCTTTTCTAAGTTTATAATTCTTAGAATAAAATCATTTATTTTTAAAGGCAGATACACTTAAAATTTACATATAGGCTAGGTATATAAAATCTAACTTCCTAACCTGTCTTGATCTTTCATGAATTGAGACCTACTCTTCCTTTCCAACCTTACTTTATCATGAGTTCCTTGAGAAAAGTGTTTACAACCTTTTCCTTTGGATCCTAATTTTCTTGCACAAGCCTGAGACATTAGAAGTAATCAAAATATATTTGGGGTCAATAACTACTAATCTTTTTGTTTTACACTTGATGCTTTCATTATTCTCAGTTATAAATTTTTAAGGGAAGTACTGTGCTACCTGTACATACAAGTAACATTGTTGTTTTTCTTTCTTTGCATCCCACATACATAGAACCCTTCTGGCATCATACTGAAATCTCATCAGAACTTACTCCTCTTTCACACAGCGGACCTCACTTCTGGGGACAAGGTAGCAGCAGTTTGAATGTCTCATGAATTCTAGCGGTAAGAACATTGTTACCATGTGCTCATTACAGAGGTTATTGAAGGCATCTAAAGTTCACCACTTTTACCTCTGCAATGAGAAATGTTGCTTTAAAATTATTGTGATAATTCAGCAACCATGCTAAATATACTAAATGACTAATCTATAAAATTGCATAGTAAGTGCAGACCGAAAGAGATGAATAAATCCATCATCCACAATGGCCAATTCTAGGGGGCCATACTCTGAGAAAAGTATGCATGGGAACCATCTGATTTCATTTTTTATTGACACATGTGCACCTTCATTTAAACAACTACACAGTGACTATCTCCAGATTATAGAATTGTACTTTAGCATTTAATACAAATAAACCATGTACCTAATTTTCAAGGAAAAAATAAATTTGACTACATACAATATCCATTAACACTATTAGGAAGAACATTTGAAACAGAAAAATGTTTAGGTCTAATTTTTTTAGTACTGTTGAGATACCAGATTGATACTACAATATAAAGAAGACATAATAAATAATATTATATATCCTTACATAGCATATGAGCAGTGATATTTAGCATTAATTCACATACAATAATAGACATTTTAAAATCACAAATTTAGGATTAAAGTGTACCAAAAAAGCCCAAAATAATATTCTCTTACTGATCTTTATGACAATAATGTTTGTTAACTTTCCTGATAGTGAATATTTTCACATAGATTTCCATTTCCTATCAATAATGAAATCCAATGAGTGATCTCCAAGTGTTAAATCTTTTTGCATTATTTTCTATGCTTATTTATGTCTATCTTTAATCATAAACAGAATTAGTATGAATTGAACCCACTTAAAAAGACTTAGTAATTTATTTCTCATAGGAAAGGTATTTATAGTAAATACCTCACAATGAAATTATATATACACTTTGGCCCTTCGGTCATGATTATGAGAAGAAAACAGAATGAGAAAACAAAGCAACAGGACACATCAATAAAAGTAAGCCATATTTAAGACATTATTCTAGAAATAACATGTGTTTAAAATCTGTAGGCATTCTAGGCACGTACCTACTTTCCCAAGTAATTGAAAAACCGTGAAAATAATTTTATCTATTGATACTTACACTTGAAAAGCAACATAATAAATGTTTAAAAACAGCCACAACCTGACTAAAATTCTTAACATAAAGGAAGGTAGCAATTAAAAGATAAACATGACATAAATGGAAGCATAAGTATGTCCTGTGAATGGCCTTATAACTGCTATTCGGAGGAGGAAATCTAGAGAAGACAAGAACCTTACCTCTAAAAGTGGTGGCCCCTCAGGCCGGCGGCCTCGGGCCCTTGCACAGCCCAGGCACTCCTTGCTCTGTATACAGTGTGCATACTCATATCTTGATTATTATTTGGCTGATATGGCCTTTAAAGAGAGACTATACCAGGCACAAATCAGTATCTGTCTCTAGGCATCTTTACATTGTTTTTCATCCACTGGACTTTCAAGGTATAATAATCCTTGCTAAACAGTCTTCTGGAAGCTAGTATGTGTTGAATAATCAAAAGTACTAATGGCTAAACCAGCAAGATTAGGAGGATGAAACTAAAATTAATTGAATATTTACTGCAGGCAGGCACTGTTGGAAGAATGGTAACAGTTTAAATTTGCTCTCTGTGAAAATGTATCAACCTTTAGAGGATCAGTTTTAGAATTATTATGCCCATTTTACTGGTAGACAAATTAAGTTTCAAAATAGTTGGGGATACTTGCTCATTTTCCTACTACATAGAGGACTTATATGCAAATGTATGTCTCTGTGACCTTGGGGCCGGTGGCCTCATCCTCCACTAAGGGGTCTCTGAGAAATGTCACTATAGGTTTGACAGCTGGAACTCACTGATCAATTTCTTTTTAGGTTTTTACAAATAGTATATTTGGGGAAACATAGGTACAATATAAACTGTATTTACAATCTGATAGACCAACACATTTTCATTCTAAAACAAAGGAACCATAATGTTATTGATAGTTTAAACAAAGAAGTAGGAAATCAAAAGGGACAGGGACATTGACAAATCTTTTGTTATGTATTAGTGTAGCAGAATAGTAAAAGCCCTAACTGCCCCTCCTGAGGTGTAGCTACTTTCTGTAAGTGAAGCACTTTAGTCTTCACGGATGTCAGTCTTCACAAGCATTAATTCAGCTTCAAAGAAAAACCTGGCAGCTTCATCTGTCTCCGGAGACACTGTATCATGACTTGCTACTGAAGCACTTTGCATTTAAAATGTGGAAAATGTTCAGAAACATTATAGTTTGAACGGAAGAATTAAAAGCTTTAAACACCAGACTATGGTAACCAACTTAAGTCCTTGAACATGGAAATACACAAGTTGTACAGTACACAATGTTGATGGGTAAGCCTGAGACTCAAAATATTTTGCTAATCAACATGTGACTTAAACCTCTGAAAATCTACTAATTATCATCCAGCAAAAGATAAGAAGTGAATAAGTGCATATGATGAAGCTTCTCTTTTCAAATTCTTAGCCCGTCTGATGTAATCATTTCTGTCACCTATAATTCCATGATACATTTTTTAAAAAGCTGTTAGTTATCTCCTATCTGGACAGAAATGCCAAGAATAATCATTTAGTCTTTGATAAGTAATGATATACTACCTAACAGATAAATTTCTAAACAAAAAGCACTATCCATTCATCAATATGATTCTAGAATAGAGACTACAGGTACATTAAAAGTCACAATCTATTTCCCTGGGTAATGGTTTCCTAATCTTACAAATATTGAACTTTGAGTTGAGTGAGGAAGCTACCACAGCAATGTAGCAAGAGGAAATAGTGGCATGGCATTAATGACATGCCATGTTGACATTATATTTAAGATTCTGAGTTACATTACTTGACAAATATGTCCTAACGAAAATGACATATTCCTACTAAGAGACTCAAATAGGATGAACTAATTTATAAAATTATCAGTGGCTTTGGATAAACTCATGATGGATAAAGAACTAGGGATGTGTTATTTCCTGTCTTCAAGGACTTTTAGAATCTATTTGGAAATAAGGCACATGTATGTAATGGGAAAAAATAAATACACAATAAGCAAAGGAATGCAAGTATCCAAGTGGAGGAAACCAAATTGTTGAGAAAAGAAGGAACCTGAAACACTAAAAACCAGCAATAGTTTTAGCAATGAAACAATGGGAGCATGTCAGTCCAGTAAAAGGATGTTGCTCTATGCAAAAGAAAAACACAGCTAATGTTTCTCCAACTGCAGTATGCGTCGAGGCTAGGCCAGGCTCAGTATGTTTATTTAAGTCTTAGGAAAAGCGTGCAGTAGACATTATTTTGCTAATTGTATAATTTTGTAAACAGGTTCATAGAGATCAAGTACTTGCCTAAGTTATACAAGTGGTATGTATTATACTGCAAGAGGTATGTTAGTACGTAATAGGTTGTACCATGGAGTTAGATGGACTGTTAGGAAAAATACATAGTAGAAAGGCCAAGGAATAAGGGAGGTCAGAAAAAGGTGAGATAGCAAGAATGTAAATTGCATGGTCTGTACTCAAGCACATGATAAATTCCAGACCTACACACATCAGTTATGTGACTTTGAGAATGATTAGGATCTAACTTTTGGTCTCTCTGTCTTTCTCTCTTTAGATAGATAGATAGATAGATAGATAGATAGATAGATAGATGATAGATAGATAGATAGATAGATATCATAGTCAGGATATATAATCGATTTCCTATCCATTTGCTACAAAATCAGTTTTAATGTAATGTTTTACTGAGATGAAGATCACCATATTATTTATGAAAAATTATACCAAAGACATTTATATATATAAGACTGTCTAAGAAAAAGTGAGGCTCATTGTACACGGATTACAGCTAAAACACTGCACAGTTTAACTCTTCCTTGTGCACTGAGGCAGCAGTAATGAAGAAGTACTTGGTTTCTGAAGTAAACATCACTGTATTACGGTAGCTGGAAAGAGTGTTTGGTTGTCTCAACTATTAATATCGCAGAAAGCAAGATCATCTCCGAAGAGTGAAGCTACACAAATTGGGACACCTTTGACTCCTCTGTAGAGCACACGCCCCCATCAGCTCAGAGGCTTAGCCCTACCAAGGTGTCTTGTTGATCTGTCGCCATTCCATGGCAGCTGCCCGCCTTGCTCCCTGGCGACACAGGCTGTCAGGAGCATCACCACGTCAAGGCTTCACTGTTTGCACAGTAAGGGCAAACAGCTTCTAAATTCAAAGCTTCTAAATTCAAGATTATACATGCCTGGTTTCTAAAGTCAAAAAAGTACATTTTTAGTGGAAAATAAGTGTTTTCCCTAAATGTGTAACATTCTTCTTAAAGCAAATGAGAAAGGAAGAGGAAGAAAATGCTGGACGCCTTCCACTGAGAGTAACTCAGAATTCATTTCTACTCAGCAGCCTCTGGCCTCACCTGTCAGTGAGCAGGGGGGTGGAGTGGACAGTATGACCTTCCCTGTGGACAGACGGGAACCGAAAATGAAGTGGCGTTGAAAGCCTGCCAAAGAACGTGAGGAGGTGGAGTTCTACATCAGGTAAATGTGCAAACTATTTCACACATGTATTAGGGGAGACAGAAGTGAGTTTTGAGAACTTTAGTAAAAGCGTGGTCAAGCAGCACTGAAGATACAATTAACGACTATAAACTTATGATCGTTTTAGTCTGTGCTGTTTGGATTTTCTGCGTGTAGGCGGGAAAGGCTACGGAATGACGTAGCTGGGAGTCGGGTGGGGGGAGAAATTACCTTGCAATCACAGAGAGAATTTGAATAATTTCTTATAAGACATCAAGTCCAGGCAAAAAGCCAAGTGCAATCAGAAGGGGCTAAAAGCCTTGGCCAAATACACTTCAGCGCTGACGGATGCTTTAGGTGCCTGGACACACGAGTCGGTGTACTTGAAGTTGATGTTTGTATGAACAGAGTACCGTGCCAGGAAAATGTTTTTCTAAATTAATGAAAATAATAATAACATGTCCAGAATTGTTTTCTATTGGGTATTTTGCCCTTTAATGAGGAAATACAATAATAATACATGAAAACACAGAAAAAGAAAATAGTTTGATATCCTCATGCCCATAATGAGGAAGGAAGGGAATAGTAAATTAGAATTGTTGAGGGTGTTATTTTATCACCTTCTGTTTTCCTGAAGGAAGTGGCATCCCTATCTTTACCTACATTTTTATTGTACAGCTAATGATGGAAAACCATGTTTAAAGTTAATGCCATTTGTCGACAAAGAAACCTACGAGACACAACACACATTGGAAATACTGAGTCTAGTTTAATATGGTTTCTGAATTTTAAAAAATGACTCAAAAACTCATTTGCTTTAAGAAGAATGTTACACATTTAGGGACAACACTTATTTTCCACTATAAATGTACTTTTTTTACTTTAGAAACCAGACATGCATAATCTTGAATTTAGAAGCTTTGATTTGGGTCACCTACCTTACTTAAATCTTACCCAAGCAAAATTGTATCCTTATCTATCTTGAAATTTAATCTATGCTTATTGTAAGTGTGTTTGGGGGTCTGACATGCAATTTTACTGCCAGATAGTTGATGATTTAAATTAAATTCAATGTCCGTTTCTTCAGACTTTATTTTTTATCAGTACATGTTTCCAAAGATAATGCTTCCATTCCTCAGGAGGAATGTCACGTGCACCTGATACATCTTCTTTCTTTTATCAGTCCCTCCTTCTCCCCCACTTCATATGGGAAAGATTTACCTCCCTACTTTTTATTACCTATCATTTACTTCGCTTTTTATTCATATTTTGCATTTCCCATATAAGATAAACCATATGATACTTAAGAATGTGCATCTGATTGATTTCATTAGCATTATAATCTCAAGATTTATTCGTGTCTTACAAATGACTTAAATTTCTCCTGATTTTTGACTGTCACTACCTCATCCTTTTATGGTCTTTCATACTTATAATAAAAGCATGAGAAGCCAGTAGGTTAGATGTACAAAGTATACACAGATGGTGCCAAAAATATAAACAATTCTTAAAAGATCATGTGACTTATTTTCATCATTTAAAATTAAACTAAAATCACTTTATCATGATTTAGCCTTTAGATATATATATATATATATATATATATATATATATATACATACATACATGAAAAGACCAAAACTTTCCTTTAATGTTTGACTAACAATATCTACAGTATAGAATATTATAAGGGTGAGTGGGCATTTCAGTTTCATGTGTGTGTTCTTCTCTAAACTGTAATCTCTCATAGGCTAGAAATATACTTCCTTTTCTCTATCTTTAGTATTTGTGATATAATGAATACTAAAACAATCTAGGTAGTACAAATAATTCCATCAGTTGTGAAGTTTGGCTTGACAATCTTCTACATGCTATGAAGAGAAGAACATTTTTAACATTGAAACTATACTAAAAATATTGTCTTTGAATTTTGCACTTCAGTGTGCTTTCATTAATTTTGTTTCTGTATAAAACCAAGTGTGCTTTGTAAATTGCCTGATCTTCTGAAAAATGGAACACAATCTTCCTCTCATATCTTTAATGCACATTAACATCCTTATTTTAGAAATGTTTTAACATATAGCATAGTGAACACATAATATATACAATATATTTCTGCTTAATGAAAAAAATGAGTAGATACAGTAATTTACTAGGGTCACTTATGTGTTGTTTCCTCTGGGTTATTTGGAAATAAAAAGAGAATTAAAACCATTAGATTGTGACTCACGATTTGTTGCTGAAAAAGGCGAGAAGTAAATGTCTTCTATCCTTTCTGTAGCGCAGAACAGTTTTTGAAATTAAATAATTTCTAGATGCCCAAGAAATTATTTAATAGGCCTTGCCAATTGAAGAATTCATTATTTTCACATGATTTGCATTAAACAAATGTATTGTTGATAACATAGCTTCTTTTTAAAACTGAAATTAGTAGAATCCAAATTTTTGAAAAACAGATTTTGCTTTTATATTTATCACTAAATAAAACTAATGGAAACATACCAAAGTAAAATCTCATTTTAAAAACTGGCATTTACCTTTAATAAATGAATTATTTTCTAAGTGTATCCCAGGATTTTAGCTGTGTAGAAATTCTATTTCTATGAATCTAATGAAGGTAACTGAGGGAGGAAGCTGAGGTTCTGAAGAAATGTTTCTAATTAGGCCTTGGCCATAAACATGAGGGTCGCATGCCGACTCCTGCAGGCGCACGAGAGTGTGCCTCTGTACTGGTCAGCCTTGTGGAAACACTGCTGCCAGGACCAGATCAAAGGGTCACTGCTGTCAAGAGAATGGCTGTCCCTCACCCCAAATGCCACACAATCCCTGGCTTCATCTTGAATTTTAGATGACTGCAGGTGGAGAAACTCCTCACACAATTTTATGCTCCTTTGTTTTTTGACAGTCTCTGAGGCTTCTTACCCAAGCTGCCTGTGGACTATCATGTTTCTTTAAGGAAAAGCAAATTAATAAGTTGTCACAAACATTTTCTGTACACACACACACACGTACACACACCTACACATGCTAACTGGATATCATATCCCAGACACACTCACAGAATTTTCTTGGCTTATTTTTATTAGTAACAGTAAATACTTTTTTCTGACTTGCATTTATAAAACATCAGAAAATTATGGCTATGTTCAGACACTAAGGATGTCTACAAGTCCATCCGGGACTCCGTGTTTAGACATACTGTGTAGATGTTCTACTGGTAACACACACACTGTGCAGACTCGGAGGAGTTAACAGCTCTAGGGCAGGTTTATTCAGTATTACATTCACACATCTTATCTTCCTCCCGCAAAATCAATATCTGCAAATAATAAATGAGATCCCAGAGGGTTGAGTTAAGCGCCAATCACCACAGAGAAGCTCTGCTATTGGTCATTGACTCAATAATGCAGGTGAGTGTCACACGGTAGAACATCTTTAGCAGACTGTAATAGAAAATTAATAGCTTTCAAATCAGCACCAGGGGTACCCTAAGGATTATATAATAGCTTGGGTTAGAACAATCACCCAACTCCAAGAAAGATAAAATGTCATAAAACCCGAGACAGACACAAAAGCTCCAACATTGCACTTTGTTTGTTCCAAGCACACTGAAGTGTCTTCAGACAATAAAACGCTTAAGATCTTAAAGCATCATGTTGTCAACTGTGCGCGAACAATGGGCGCCACAGAGGGGTGCTGGCTTCTCTGTGAAGTTTAGATATCACAGTACGTGATTCACCTCCACGAATCAAAGATCTGTGCATGGTAAATATTTGTCCTTAAAAGCAGTAAAAAAAAAAAAGATAAGCATCTCACACAAGTTCTCACCTCATATTAAAACTTCCTGAGGTAACAAAGTTACTCCAGAGGAAACCCAAGCTTTATTCATTTTGTTATCTGATCATTCTTTCATCCATGGAGTCCAGAATTACAGTCTGACCGTTAATTCTTAAACAAGATGCAAGGAGAGCATAAAAAGGAATAAAATAACTTCTTTGCACACACATGAGCTCACAGAGCTAGGAACCAGACCTACCAATGTCTTATAAGTCAGGAACCTGAATCCTTCCTATCTCAAAGCAAGGTCAGAGAACTTGTGAGCTGCCTGGGATAAAATATCCAGCTGTAAGGAGACAATAGCACGTGTTAGAGTATCAGTTATTCATTTACCCATTTTCAATGCCAGGCAAATCTGTGTATGCTGAAGGTCCCCAAAATAAAATTCAAATGGTTTTTATGTCTACACTAAACATGTTAAAGACAGGCAGAGAGATGATAAAATATTTCTAAGCTTTACAGTAAAATTACTCATTTCTTTACATTACTTGACATTTGAAAAACAGATAGGTTTACATTTTTACAAAAACATTTTTTTCACCTCAAAGCAAAACCACAAACAGGTCAGACTGTTAAATCAGCAGCTTTATCTCCTAATTTTTTTCTTGGGAAGTAAACTAATGGGGTTTCAAGGCATATTTCTTAAGTGTTGGTTAGCAAATCAAATCTAAATTACGATACTTGCCTCTCAAACTCCAAGATTAGCAATCAGTGTTAAATAAAAAATAACTAAACAAAAAACCATAATACAGATTCTGGAGAAAGCATGGACAGTAAGGAATGGTAGAGACTTACCACGGGGTACCAACCCCCAGTCATTCTCCCAAGCTGATTTTCTCACAGGCTACTTTGTCTTCTACTTTTAGAAGGACTCTCATCACCTAATTGAGCAGTATCTGCAAAGGTCTGAATGAACAGGTAAAATCTTCCTTCCCGGCTTTTTCCCTACTGGTTCCTTCCGAGTGGCTTGTGCCACACACACAAAATGGCACCTTTCTCTCGACGCAGAAGCAGGTTTTCTGTACCCAGCCTGGGTGTGTGTGTGCCACGGGACACGGGTTCCTTATCACGCGCTTGTTAGCTTGTCCAATCTATGGCAATCACTTCAGTCCCAGGGGCTGAAAGACACAAGACACAGGGAACGGGAGAAAGCAAAAGCTGAAGAGAGATCAATACGGCACTGTGAAACAAGAAGTGTAGGCTATTTACTTTTCATTGATCTGATGATGCAGGAGAAACACCTCAAACTGGCATTAAATTGCAGGAATACATCTTCTGTGTTTTTTCACCTCTAGGTCAGGAAAGAGCTAAAAAGAAATTAGAACAAACAGAAACTAATCACTGGAGTACAATAAAACTGTTAATCCACATTACAAATCCACATGGTAACATGATTAAATTTCAGGTTGAATGAGGTTCTCGACAAAATAGATACTTCCCAGATTTGGCTTGGTTTGGTTTTTTAAGTTGTTTCAATACCTGGAACAACTTCAAAACAGTGTGATGTGAGGACTAAATTGAACCAATATTTGATGTCTGGCCAGAGGGCCAGAGTTATTCTGCAAAATTCCCTAAGCAAGATAAATGCCCAGAAACTAATTAGAAACAGGTTCGACTCCAGACACAGAGGGAAGTGCTAAGCATGAATTCCTATGTCCTAAAGTAAGGAGCCCTCAAGCTGATTGCAGTATTTTTTAAGAATTTGTCACAGAAATCTGAACCATTTTCTTTCAGATTAGGGCTAGGGTGGGGCTCAGGGTTCCTGGCCCTGGGAGGATGATTCACACCTCAAAAATATATACCTAGATAAAGGATACGTATTTCCAATATGTACAAACAATAACATGTGACTCCTACCATGATGTAGCTCGAATAGACTTATTAGACTAGTTATGTCCTCTTTGATTTCAATGTGAAGAAATTCTAAATCTTTACTTATTTTTCTATCCACTTACTCATAAGGGTTTCTTCGAAGTCATTTTATGCACCCATAAATATACCAAGACACATACATACTTTTAGTGTGCAATGATTTTTCAACTGTGTCAAAATTTCAGAATTCAGAAACCAAAGCATTGAAGGTAAACAAATGTGTATCAAACTTACCAAATCGTCTTAGAGATAGTTGGTGTATGTATTCTGAGTTCATGTGTTTCAATGCTAATTCCAATTCTGACCCACCATATTTAAATCTTTGCTTTGAATTTGCTAACTGAAGTTCTCGAAGTTCAGAAGAAATGAATAACCATGCAGGCCCAGCCATGAAACTTTACTGAGAATGCAGCAGAATTCTTCTCTTCTGCAACAGATTTGTGCTTTTCTCATCAAGTTTGCCTCAAAATTCCAAACCAAAAAACTAAAAATTCTCTGCACCAGAGCAATCCCTTTTCTTTTCATTCATAACCAAAGATAATACGTTCCTCATTGCTAATTTTATTATTGAAAACTACAGTGATGTTTAGACATGGTTAAATTTCCTCTTGCTAAAATTTCAGTTATCCTTTGAAGGGTAAAATTATACTGTTTTCTAAATTAATGCATTTTAACACTAAGGCTTAAAATTTATGACAAAATTGTAGCCTGTTGAATGCAGTCATTTCTAGGGGTTCTAGTATTTCATGTCTACAGTTGTTCCCCTTTTCTAAAGGGACTGACTCAAAGACACCTTAAGGTAAAACTTTAGATAGTGCTGCACCTTGTAGTTTAATGCCTTTTCCATCTCAGTTAAGCACTTACTATGAACTATGGCTATAGTTTTTGCAGTTTCACCTTGTACAGGAAAATTATTTCAAAATTTTTCCCACCTTTCTCACAATTTCACAGATAAGAAATTTGTTCTGGTCTAGATCTTAGCAATCTCAACCTACAAAATCTTTTTTTTTCTTTCCTTATGAAGGAGAGAACTGTCATCTATTTACTTAAAGGAAATATAACTAAGTTAGAAAACCCCAATGGTCAGTATCGCTACTCTTACACTCTGTGACCTTTGTTAAGTCAAAGTCCCAGAAACACAAGCAGTGAAATACCAAGACAGTGGAGCTGATAACCATGATGGCTACTAAACATGAAAGGGAAATTCACCTCCCCGGTCAGTCAAAGAGAACAGGACTCTCCAAGGCTTCAGTACACTCCTACAGATGACTGACACTTATTCTACGTGTGAAACCGTCTAGGTATCCTGATGTTTATAAAATCTTAATTTTCTATGTAGTTTAAAACAAAATACAAGGAAGAGATTTTTCAGTGTTTTTCTGTCTCTGTCTCTTTTTTCTCATTTTATTTCTCTCTCTTCCAAATTTAAAAAATACTTTTTAAAAGGTAGACACTCTTTAAACTGGCTATCATTTAAATTATACATAGCATTGGTTTATCAACACAGTAGGAATTAAGCAAATCTGAAGATAATTCTTTATGAAGTATTTTATTAAAGAAATGGGAATTGATTCATTTCAAAGATCAGATTATTTAGGTATTAATTATGAAGTGACCTTTTAAAAAAATAAACATTTTGTGATTTTAAAACATTGGAGATTGACAACAGTGGAAACTGAGCATCTTAATAGTAAGCATTTAAGCTGCCTGGCAGTGGTCCAGAAACTCTCTGCTAAGCCAATCTGCTAAGAACGTGTTTGACCGAGAAGCTACTTTTTGGTAAGGAGCAAATTCAATGCCAAATGAACTGCTAGGACAGCACTGTCAGATTCAGCCTGGTGTGGATCCATCCTAAGAAATTAATGCCAATCAGGGCTGGCAGAAAGGGCGAGCTGGCAGCAGGGCTGTTGCATGACATCTTAGGTGGAACGTGATGAGAAGCTGTCATTTCCACATCGATTCTACATCTGATTATGATTCACTCAGAAGAGTAATAACTGACAAAGTTTTCTTTTGTTACATAATCAAAACCTGTTCAATGCCGAGAGTTTCGAGATAATGGAGAAATTATCATTTCATGTATGCAATACAGATTATTCATTCTCATCTTTTATTTCTGAAAAATTACTTCCACAGATTTGAAGAATTTTAAAACATCTGTAAAATTTATAATCTCAGTTATCCTACAAAATACTTGTATATTAGATTTTGAAGCATTAGATTTTGAAGAGTAGATCTGTTGTATATAAAAATGGTTTTGTTAAAGGATTCTAGACATAAAATTATTTTAGAGTGTGTGTATTATCAGTCTACATCTGCTTGATTAATAGTTATTTGTTTATGCTTATTAAGGTATCAAAATATTTATAAGAATACTATTATTTTTTAAGGCTACCAGGAGACATACACTAAAATTAACTATAGATTAACATTTTGGGCTAAGATGAAGACTATTTCTGTTACATTTCCTAATATGACATACACTATGGTATGAATTCTTGATTATATGTAATCATCTAACTAAAGTTTTATATACCAATTAATTTCATAACGATCAGGATTTTGCAGTAGTAGCAGTTGTTACTGATCACTTAGCTTGCAAGCAGGATCTTCAACCAATAAGATATCAATAGGCTTCTTTGAAAAAAAGAACGTTAGGAAATAACTTTATTAAATTTAACCTTTTGCATCATTTCATGTATTCCTTGGATATCATTCTTACCCTCTTTGGGGCACTAATAAACAGCAATACTTTTTAGTGGAGTATTTTTATACAGATTCCTATTTTTAATTCCTAATCTACTCTTCCAAACTCCTAAATCTGATCTACATTTGCCCATAATCACAAGCAAATAGTAAAGTTCTAGTTTTCATTTATGGAAAACAAAAGACACATTTTATGTTCCTAAAATGTGTAATGACATCCTGAAGCCAAAGAATTGTGTTTTTAATAAATGAGAAAGCACAAAAACAGTCCAGGTAGCTAAAAGTTTTCAAGGTTTATAACCTGCTAATTAAAGCTGTCTACACTTGCTCACTCCAACCTCACAGATAGATTTCTAGGCAAAGACATATGACACTCAGAACATAGCACTGCACATCTGTTTAAAGTTCCAGAGAACTGCATATTATCTCTCTTGTATAAAATCTGCATGCAAAGGGAAGAATAAAGATCCACCTTTTGTAGTTTATCATTTTCATATTTTCTGTTTCAACCTTGACATGTGTCTTTTGGAGGGATTCCTCTTGACACACCTCTCAGCTGGCATCTCCATTTCTAATAGGGTGAATAAAGATTGATTAGAAATGAACCCAGAGATGCATTTTTTTAAGATTTGCTTTCTTTCAAACATAAGCATACAATTTAAATTTTTGTCATTAACGAGTTATATAAAATACATCACTTTGCTCCTTTAGAATTTTGTATTGAATATACTTTAAAATGTGTCACTTTAGATCAAATTTAAAATGATCTAGAAAGTCAGGTGATCTTATTTTTCAAAATAAGTATGTATTTAAAATTAATAAAGTATTCTTTATTTGCAATTAGGAGACAGATTTTGTATTTCAGATAGTCTTAATTTGAAGTGTTCTAATATAACTAATCAGGTATTTATAGGAGATTAAGACAACTATATGACTCCAAAATTTATCAGAATGTATTATAATTCTCAAATTGTATTAGTAAGATGCTAAGTGCTTATTGCTAAAATATTTAAATATTTTAATGAACCTATTTTACACTGAATCAAATTGAATTCTTCCTCCAAAAACTTCCTACATGATAATTTAAGTGTCCTTCTTTATGTACTCCTGGTCTATGTGACATTATTTTTAGCACAAATGGATAGTAATCAAGTCACAAAGGGCAACTTCAGAACAAATATATCTGTATCATGGTAAAAAATAAACAATGCACTCTACTCCTACTGCCAGAGAATAAGAAATAACATGCTTGTAAATATGGGTATAGGTGTTGCAGAAATTAATAGTATTGGGCAAAATCTAGAACACTTGAGAATGTTCTTGGCCCTGAGAGAAAAAATTAGCAGTGAGAAGGAAGGTGGTACAATGACGGTAAGTGAAAAAGTAGGGAGAGGGTGGAGTAGACCAAAGGTCTGTTTCTTCAAAGTGACCACTTGTTAACAGACGTGTCAATATTGAAGTTGTAGTTTGTACTCTTGTAATATAAACCCAATGTATGCCCGAAGTATCAGTAAGCATTGCCATTTATTTAAGCGATCTGTGTATGCGCTTGTATGCTTATAAATCATGGAAAGAGGAAACATTCCACATTATGTTCGATGAAGTGCCAAAGAAGAATACAAAAAGCAGAAGGAAACATAAATTCATAAAGAAATTCTACCTCAGCACAATTGAGAGCTATTATCATATTTTTTCAAGTCTGTTTTATTTATACCTTATCTACATTGACTGATAGTCAAAAACGTTTGGAATAAATAGTCTAAATGGATACCATGAATATCAATTAGATTTTAACTTACCCAACAATATACTTACAAGGATACCAGTGCTGCAGTTTTCCAAGACCGTACCTATTCTACTTTCATCCGATAAGAGACAGAAATCTGCAGAGGCAAAGTGCTTGAGTGAGGAATAGGTTTCTGTTCCCCAGTCACAGTTCACTGCCCCCACCCCACCCCACCCCTCTCCCCCAGTATAAGAAAGGGTTACAGTCTTCTGAGTTTAAGGGACAAAACAAACCATATGACAAGTAATCAGCTCTGGCCAGTGTGCCATGGGAGGAAGCGCTGTGTGCATCAACTACAAGTAGGGCATTTAATTGCCATGAGAGACCCTTAATTCTCTTTCTCATATAACTGTAGGGTCACAGATCATGTGGGATGGCAGAACGATGGAGAATTTGTGATCCTACTTCATGAAGTTTCTCCCTAAACTCGTGGAGACTTGCAGTCAACTGCAGAAATAAGCAATAGATTTTTGTTGCCAATGAATTTTAGAATATTTTGTTATTATGATACATTTCAGTTTATCCTAATATAGAAACTAAGCTTATAAGGTGGGAGCTTCTGAAGCAAAAAGTTAAGATTTGTGGTCTTGCTTATAAGAAGATGAAGAAGACCCTGCTTATTACAATCTGGGAGGGTGGCAGTCTCTCTGTGACTTGTGGTGACAAACCCTGCCATGAATGGTAGTTGTGAACCTAAGCCTATTGGAGAGCAAGCAGAAAAGCTGGAAAAGCCAATGTCAAACATCTGAATTGATCACTGCTATCTATTTTTGTCAGAGCATTACTTAAAAAGGGGTAAATTCAGATAAAAACTGGCCAATTTGTAGACTAAAATGAAAGAAAATGGAGAGTCAGGAAATTTGTAGTTTGAAAAGTGGGCAAAGTAACAGCTCTGAGAGGACAAACACTAGCAAATAAAATTAAGGAACAGCTTCACGTAACAGAGATAATTAAAGGGCATCTTTCCAAAAAGGAGAAAAAGGCACAGCTTTTGGGGTGTAACTCTTAGGAGGCCAACATCTTAAGCATTAGGCTATGGGGCTTCTGACACTTGAAGCTTTCGAGGTGACCCAGAATAAAGACATTTTAGATATTGTCAATAGTAATTATTATTACTGGGTGGAGTAAGTCAATATTCATTAAATAAAAATCCTACTTAAGTTTTTTGAAGAGGGAATTTTCTTTTTCTTTTTTTTTTAATTTGAAAGAGAATAAAACAAAAGGGGGCAGTACAGAGCAGATCAGAACAGGACAACATAGGCAACACAGTACTTTACATTAAGTCAACTGGACATCAACAGTAGCTAACACCATATCTCTTACTCTGCTGTAGTTGAGCATAGTTTCAAATACAATAATATCAAACATATCACAATAGTATAAAGCCATGCATAGAGTGAGAGAATTACAGGGCTTTCTGATCCGAATAACAGAAAATGATCAATGGGTACTATAATATCTCATTTTTGATAAAAAAGAAAAAAATTTGTTTGAACTATCACACATATTCAAATTCCAATAAGACACAATGTGATAGAACCAACAGTAGTAGAACAAAAAAAGCATGGTAGGACTTCTAAGGAGGATAATATTAAATCAGCAATAGCTGTCATAATGTTTTGTTTTCTTCAGAACAGCTATTCTTATCATCAAGTATGATATAGTCAAACAAAACAGGATAACACCATTCCAACTGATGATTTAAAACTTTGAAAGACTTCAAAGCTATGAGATGGGGACTCATGCTTACCATAAAGTCTTATATACTCTTATCAAATCTCATATTAGGGAGACTATATGGTATTTACCCTTGTGAGTTTGGTTTATTTCACTTAAGAGAATG